>JANAVB010009198.1:16404261-16459261 GCA_029216955.1 Iris pallida | reverse complement strand
AAATTATAATTGAGATCACTCACCAACCTGTAGTAATCTCCATAACCGATGTTGACGACTCCTCGATTAGATCTTTTTCTTTCTTCTGTCTTGGATGTCGAAGTCCTAAGAGCAAAGTATGGACTTTCTTTTAGATTTTTTATGGACGAGCACCCCGAATCTCCACTTTGTACTGTGCTTTGTGCCTCTACCCTTACCCCATATATATAGGACAAGAAAAATTATATTTTAGGTCATAATATAATTTCTTAAATATGACGCCCTCAAATAAGAATCCTATTACACCTAAAATAGCCCATCAATATCATATTTTAGATCATAATAGGATTTCCTAAAATAACAATCATATTATATCTAATATAGCACAATACCAATTATGGACATCCAAATCTAATCAAATTAAATATTTAATTAGAATTGGATTCCACAAATTATGGTTATTAAATCCAGACAGGACTCCAACAATCTCTCTCTCCAGTCTGATGAGCGGGTATTGACCGCATGGTCTCAACTGGACTCCATGCCTGTCGTCCCACGACAGAATACCTGCTCCCCCACACCACTGATCTCCGATCCTCTGAGTTGCTTTGCATCTTCCATCATCTCCAGCTCCTCGACCGTCACGTCGATGCTAGCTGCCATATGTAGCACCTCTTGTACCACTGGGATCCTGCCGATATCAATGACACGACCATGATCGAAGTCCCTGACGATAAGCCTTACCGTAAGTCTTGGCTGCCTGTCCCCGACTTCCATCTTCTACAGAAAAGTGTTAACTTTCCTACAAGCTTCTTCATCCTTGGCTGGCCCAACCAAGCGGACGGTACGGTTCTCCTGAGATTCAAACTCCTGAACATGCCCACCTTCGTGTCCAAACTTAAGTCTTCCCCATATACATGCATCTTCGAGCAGAATATTATGTACTGTACATACCGTCGATGACCGACAGCTCCTCCTGAATTGTGTGAATGATGATGCTCCCATCTCAGATTGATTTTATTGTAAACCTTGATCTTCTTTCTGACTTCGAACTGCTGAAATCGATGCCGTTTCGTGAAGCTTTGCCAAACCACATGTCACCAAAAATGGATCCGTAGAGCAACCCCGACCTAAAGACTGACCAGCTGTCATAGGACTGACAGACTGACCCTCTATCTTTGACTCATCACCATCTGTCGCTTTGTCTTGACGAACCGAATCCTTCGTAACCCTCAAAGCATTTAGAAGCCCCTTCTCAGCAAGTTCTCAACGATCCACCTCCTATCAAACATCCTTCGAGCCTCCATCTGGTGTTTATGGCCGGCCTGTATAACTTAGCGGCTCGAGCCTGTACATGCCACCACACAAATCTTCCTGAGACAACTGTCGGAGACCCTTCGTAAGCATCCAATCTTTATCCCAAACAGACTGTGTGACTCCACCTTCCTATTTTTTAAGAATTTTAAAGTTTTCCACTAATAATAAATTTTGACTAAAGAAATTTTTGAATAATAATCCTCATGATTATTTTTGGAGGGAATTTTGAATAAATATCTTTGGGAGGAAATTTCTAGTTTGTTACAACCATTTGGAGTGGTTCCCATTTTTCAAAACTTCCTAACTAATTTCTAACTGAACTTTTTACTAATTATAAATTAGTGAAAAGGGGAGGGACTATTCTGCTTAAATCCCATTTAGTGGAGGGATTTTTGTGTTAATATGTTCTTCCTATTAATTCTCTCGGGAGAGAGAGAGAGCTCATTATTCCAAGCAGAGCTTCTCAATTCTCTTCTCCTCCACTCCCAACTTCCTTTCCAGTCGGCCGAAACCTAACCCTAATTTCTTCATCAATGGCAGCGACGACGAAGTGACATACGGCCTTCTCTTCCGACCGACGGAGCCGACGCGGTAGATCCATCGCTCGGCGACACTTGATCCCGGCGAGCGGCTAGGCACTCATCTCCCTAACGATGTCGGAAGACGACAACAGCTAGGCGACAGCAACGATAATGGCGACAGCTAGTTATCTTCCCCGAGGACTGCAGGCGGAGCCACCTCTGCTACTACAGTGGTGACCGACAGACATCAGGCAACGATCGGGGACGACGAGATCGTCGTCTCCAACAACGTCGAGTGGCGGGTAGACACAGCTCTCTGACATGACATGGTGAGCGAATTTTGATCAAGACACTCTGGTTCGACTCTTCCTTCACCACGACTTCTCCGGCATTGATCGACTCTGTCGATCAAGGATTCGAGATCTAAGGAGCAGGTCAGTAACTATTTTCCTTGATTTTTATGAATCCGCAATTATTATTCTTTTTTTGTTGAATCGGATCAAGAAAACACTCCTTAGAATCATTCATTTTTCTTGCATGACAAATGTTCGTGGAAATGCCTCAACCAATGCTGGATCAGTTCTAGACACGCAAAGAACCGTGTCCGACTCTTCGAGATTGCGTCTGTATTCCCTTCTGGATTTCCATTATTCAGGTACCTATCTACATCAGTATTATAGAAATTTGTTACTCGTCTCTGAATTTGATTTGGTGTCGGCAAGTCCAGCGGCTTATGTCGGAACATAGCAGTTTTCGTATGTACATGTCTGAGACTTGTTCGTGTCCAGCCATTGAATTATGTTGGCGTGTGTCCATGTAGCTATGTTGTCGTAGCAGTATTCGAGAGTGTGTGACCAAGGTTGCCATGTCTAAGCAGTGAACGTGTCCATGTGCATTGGCTTTATTTTCAAAGGCCATGGTCGAGTACAGGGTTCTTCTGAGATGGATTAGGAATTCTCTTTTATTAGAATTTGATTTGGTTGTATTCTATAATTTGTATTGAATCTTCTAATTTACTTTCTCTTGATTTACTCTATTGGATTTTATGTGTGTATTCTTGAAGTCTCCAACCTTTTGTTGGTATAGCTATTAGAGTGAAGTTGTGAGTTGTTTCTTTTTGAATTCTCAAGTAGAGAGTATGTTGGAACGAACATTGTGTGTTGACTACAATTTCAGGTTGATGGGTTAATAGATTTTTGCTATTTTGAACATTTTTTAGTGATATATTAAAAACTGGTTTTGTTTATTCAAACATTGTTGAGTTATGGTAATGTGTGGATTTTAACTAAATGTAGCTGGAAGAAAGGTTGTCCTTGTCAAAACCTTGGATTATTGCTCAGGTATGTTGTATAGGGATTACAGTAGAAGTATATTGGTGGTACAGGTTATGTTGAGTAAATGAGCTTAGATGGGGATTCAAATCCATATGGCCGTTGAGTATTTCAAATCTAGTAGAGGTGTGCTAGGGACCCTCTATGAATGTTACTATATTGTATTGGCCTATACTGTTGTGTTGGCCTATTCTGTTGCATTGGTCGATTCTGTTTGTTAGCTTAAATATTGTTAAGTTGAATGAGTTAAATTGTGTTGGGTTGGGCTGTGTATGGATGATTGGTTGGCTCTGGGACTTAAAGTTGGGACTCAAAGGTTGCTGGGAGGAGGCAGGTTGAGAATCAGTTATGTGGATTAAGCAAGCCAGTGTAATAAGAGGGTCCTTGCTAAGTTCTAAATTTGTGTGTATTATGACCTAGACTGACTTAGTGAGCTACTTGGGACAGATAGTGATTATCTACCTTTACATTCATCAATAATTTGTTGGTTAGAAATAAATTTATTTACTAAGTAATATTTAACAATTTTCCTAAATAACTATCTGTTTATTATTATTGGTTTCTTAAAAAATACTTTGGGTTAGTAAAGGTTACTTGCTTCTTAATTTCTATAACTAAGTAAGTAGTGCTAGGTGCTAGATAAAATAGATGGAACCCAAATGATATTAGGTTGCCACAATAAATAGTATAGTAGTTAGTCAGGGATAACAACCATTTAAATAAACATGATAAATTGCCATTATTTAGAGCTTACCGAATTAGTACTCATATCCAGGTGGACTTGGAGGTTGTGATATTTTCGACACCGATTACCAGAGTAAGGCAAGTACTTTCTATGGTTTTGTACATTTACATATCTTATACTTCTCTTGATGACACGATGTGACACGATATCTTGTACCCTTGTACTTTCCTATTCTTGTACTTACTTGTGTCGGGGTGGAAAAATACACTAGCTATGTGACCAAACCCAGGTTCTGATATTCATGTAGATGTCTTAGGCCTCGTACCGTGCACGCGGGTCCTAAGCCGTACCGATATTCACGTACTCCTGTACATATTCCTGTACTCACCCCAGCCGGTCACGTAGACTAGTTGTATTTCAAATATTGTGCACATGTCATGTCTTGTACTTCAGGTTCATGGTTACTTCATGTACTTTATTTTCTGTACTTACATTCCTATACTTTTATGTTCTTTTCCTGTACTTTATATTTCATGTTCTTTTCCTGTACTTTATATTTCATGTTCTCCTATACTCATTTCCATATCATGATATTCTTGTTCATTGCCTAGAACTGTACTTTGCTCTGCTTCTGACTGGATATGTTGCAGGTGTAGTTGCAGGATATTGTTCTACCTTATGGGCCAGAGCCCGTGTAAGCCCACTTCCCAATTTTTTAATTTTTTAATTTTATTTGTTTATGATTAATTTTATGGCCATTGTGAGTCATGTCAAAGCTTGTCGGTGGGCTATGACCATATTAAGGTCATATGACCTCTAGATAGCTTATATATGTATTATTTAGCTATTTTATATTTTTCTACAATTTTTGGATATTTGTAGGTATTTAATATTTAAGGTTTTATTATTTTTAAGGACTTTTAGGATTTACTGTAAGGTCATACGGGGTTATTTCGGGACGCAATATTTTTATTTGGGCTCTAAATGACTAAAAATATTTTATAGAATATTTTAGAATTTTTCTGGATTTTTTTAGAATTTTTGGAAATTTTTATATAATTAAAACCTATATAATTTATATTTTATAGGCTTTGGGAATTTACTGTGAGGTCACATGATGATATTTTGTGTTAAAAATATTTTATTTAGATTCTAGACACTTAGAAATATTTTCTAGAATTTTCTAGAATTTTTCTGGATTTTTCTGCAATTTATTTTGATTTATTCGGACTTAAAATAATTTTTAAATAATTTTCTGAATTAAATAATTAATAACCCAGAAATTTACCCACGGGGGGCCCACCTGTCGGCGCCCAGCTGAACCGCCTCTCTCTCCTATATATATATAGTATTATATTCGAAACCCTAGTAAATTTTCAGCCGCCTTTTTGAGAGAGAGTTCTAGTAGAGATCTCGACTTCCCGAAGCGATTCCCGCCAACTCCGACGTGATTTTCGTGCGCCGTTTTTTTTGTTGGAAATGTATTGAGGTATAGTTTCGGAATATCAAATTTATTTTCGTAATTTCTGAACCTAAATTTCTGGAAAATTCGTAGAGTGTCGGTTGTCCAAAACTTGACACGTTTCGGTGTTTTCGAGATTCCGGGAGAACCAGAAATCGAAATCATGAACCGTTTGAAGTTTCGGGAAGGTAACACAGATCCCTACGACATATATTTTATCCAGAAATTATTTCGTTCATTTATTATTTTATTTATTCTGTTGAACTCAAAACTAATCGGTTGATCCCCGTTTTGGTCACGATTAGCCATAACGGCGATATCTTTTGACCAAAGCGTGATTTTGAGGCACGGTTGATTCCAGTGCACTCGTGGCACTAAAATCTACCAAGATGCACTTTCAAAATCTAGAGTTCATAGCGTTTGACCAAAAAGTCAATGGTACATCTCGATTTGTGTGCCATGGTTTCCAAAATTGAGAAACATGACTTTTGATGGCCAAACTTGTATGTTTAGATTATATTCAGATTATTATTAGGTTAAATTAATTTTTTAAGTGAATTATTATAGAATTAATTATTATTAAATTAGTAACCCAACTAGCCACTATTTAGAACTAGAATATTAGAATTAATTTATGGTTTTCGTGCACTGTTCGTGGTGCGATGTATGTTATAGGTTGATAGCTTCTAGATCGACTTTCCTTCACCCTCGGCTTGTGACTACAGTTTGTGCAAGGACCTCAGGCAAGTGCACTTTCTGATTGCTTTCCGATTCATAGTAGTCTTTTCATTTCATGTCTATACATATATATCTTGCTGCTTGTTGACACGCTCGTCACACGGAGTAGTCAGGAGGGAAAATACTAAGTAAATACGTGAACAAACACAATTACATTACTGAACGATAGCTAAGTCATACACACTCACGTATGAGTTAGCCGTACCATTACTGAACGATAGCCATCGTATGATGTGCCGTATTAGCCCAGCCGTTCACGTATTAAAAGGTATTTCACACCACATAGGTAGATGTCTTTTATTTTTCCTTTTACTTTTCTACCGTGCCATGTCATCAGTTTTTTTACTAGCTTTCATATTCCATATGCTATTTTCATGTCTTGTTAATTCTATTGTATTTTCGCATTGTCGTCGGTTTGTGTACTTATTCCATTTCTGACTGGAAACCAACATTTTTTAGGTTTTGTCGCGATCACTGTTAGCATTGGAAAGACTTGGGTATGCTGAGGACAACCTAGAATAGGAAGCATTTGTATCAATTTCTTTAATTGTAAAACTTTATTTTTCCTTTAAATATAAATGTTGTAAATGTTATAATACATTAGAAATGTGAATGAGCATCAAATGTTTATTTTTGAGCATTTATTTTCTTGCGGGCTTGACAGCGTTCTACCGTCGACTCTGCGGCGTAGGCTGGCTTGGACACGTCTCGTATCCGAAAAGCGTATGCGGGTCGTGACAGCCCAGGATCTTAGCTGAGCAGGATGGAGACATGACTTAGCTAGAGGCTTCAGGTTTAGACTGTTTAGCTTTACTCCTAGATATGGTTTTAGTGTTCAAAGTATATTTCATTCTTGTTGACTCTAGTAAATTTACGTTATATGGACTTATGGATTATGGTGATCTTTCTGGGATTCGTTTATAGATGCTGTGATTTGTAGTTATTCATATTGACTTGTTAGTTTCTCTAGATTGAACGACGAAGGCTGGACGTGTCCGACTCGTGTCTGATTATTCGGGAGGGGGTTGTGACAGACTGTGACAACCATCATTTGCCAGCATTCCTACCGAAAATAAGTTGTATTACAAATTCGGTATATGTCACACACCCTTGAGGATGAGCTTCTCACCAAACTCCATTGTCAAGTGCACATCACCATTGCCTACAACTACAACAGTCTCATTTTTGCTCATCTTCACGCTTCCAAACTTGTGTCGCGGTATGACGTAAAGATCCTCCTCTATGGAGTGGCGTGATATGACGCCCCCGTGTCCATGACCCGTCAATCATGACACATGCCATAAGGTTTTTCTGTGTTGGTCGCTGCGATGATGATATCTCCCATTGTTGTACGATCCTCATAATCGTTCTTTCCTTTGGCCTTCTCAGCTTTGAGCTTTATGCGGTTCCTCTTGATATGATCCCTTTCGCTACAGTGATAGCAGCCCTCCTTGTGGTCTATAATTGTAAGATTTTGAGAACTCTCCCTTGTTCTCGCCTGTGACTTGGGTCTTTTCTTTCCATAGGAAGCCACCAGAGCGGACTCCTGCGATGATTTTACTTGCTTGCGTCGGACCTCCTCATTCAATAAGCTATTTTTGACTCCTTCCATCGTGACACCTCCATCAAGCACGAAGTTGCTCACCGAAACCACTAACGTGTCCCAGCTTTTCGATAGAGAATTCAAGAGAAGTAGGGTCTGAAGCTCATCATCAATCACCATCTTTATCGCAGACAGGTGATTGATGACACCCTGAACCTCGTTCAGATGTTGTGCCACCGAGGGACCCTCCGTATACTTCGAGTTGACGAGTTGGCGAGTAAGAAACGCCTTGTTACCAGCCGTCTTCCTTTCATACATCGAATGCAGCTTCTCCCATAATGCTTTTGTCGAACTCTCCATGGACACGTGGTGAAACACCGAATCATTTTCTAATCATGCTTGAGTAACTTCGATTCTCAATTGACCATGTTTTTGTTTTAGATCGTGTCAACTCTTTTTGACCTTCGATTCATTTCATACCTAATTAATTATGATTGTGCTGATTATCCTTAGTCGTGATTAAAAACTTAATCATGATTATATTATTTCACTCGTATCCCTAACCGTGCCTTGACGGATTCTAATCATTATCGCATTGCTTTTGAAATTCTCTGACTATTTTAAAATCATACCTAATAGATTCTTCTATTCAAATCGTGCCAATTCATATTCTTTAATCATGCCTTAACATGTTTGATAAATATTGTACTATCCTCAAATTTCCTTAATTATTCTCGTGCCTAATCATGCCAGATAAATTCCTATTTCCTAATCGTGCCTGACTGATCTTCGTGTCATTTAATTCTAGTCGATCCCTTTGAAATTTCGAGGACAAAATTTTTCTAAGGTGGGTAGATTTGTAACTCCACTTTTCTAAATAATAATAATTTCAGTATTTCTCTATTTATTTTCTTGAAAGTAAGTATCTTGAACTACTAATCTTCTATTGAGATTTTTGATTCTTTAATAGTATGTTTAAATCCATACTTAAGGTTTATTTTCTAAAAACTAGAATTCCTATATTCAGGATTCTATTTTGGTTTCTAATTAATATTTGACTTGTTAATTAGGATTGAATATTTCCTAATCATTTATCATCTTTCATGTTAATTTTTATTTTATTAATTGTTTCCCTAACTAGATATTTCCTTACTAGTTTTCTTAAATAAAATCCCTTAACCTTACTTTTCCAGGCCCAGCAACTCAATAGTCAGACTGAGCCCAACAGCCCAGCCTACTAACTTAATTGGGCGCGGGTCTAACTAATTACCCAGACCCAATAACCCGTAATCCACAACCCGCTAACCCTATAGCCGTTATGTTCAAATTTCGTCCATTCATTCTTCATTTTTCAGCTCATTCCTTTACTCCTCTGCTGCAGAGACGACGACGACGACGACGGCGACGGCGACCAAGAATTCTAGGGTTCTCCAGAAGCTTCTCCCCCAACGGCCTAACCGCCCTCTAACCGTTGAGTCCATCTCCTCCGTTGCTTCATAACCGCCTCCCCGACGTCGACCGTTCGATTGTAACCGCTCGAGCCCCCTCGGCCTATATAAAGCAACCGCCCCCTCCTTTTTCATCATCACCATTCTTGGACGGCGAAGCTCTGCTCGATTTTGGTCAGAATCCTCATTCCCTCTTCCTCCTATTTTTGACCATGGCGATGGCCACCATTCCGACGACTTCCTGTGGGAACGCTGCAACGTCGTTCACCTCTTCCTTCTTCCTCGTCTCCCTCCATTGGCGACTGAACTCGCGGCCATGGCGAGTTTACAGTGGCGCTCTGAGCATCGGTGCCGAATAAAACATTGGAGTCGTCGAGTTCGGCTCTGACGGTGATAGCACCGAGAGCTGTCTCCGGCACTCTCGAGCTCGGCCGAGGATTTGCAATCGACTCTGTGGTAAGATTTGAACCATTTGATCGTTGATCCTCCTCTGTCTCTTTTGTGTTGATCAATCTGTTTGGATTTGATCTTTGGAACCTTTGATTTCCTGGGAATTTTGATTCATATTGGTGAGTTTTTGGATTGATTCTTGCAAGTTTCTCCAATTTTGGAGTTGATATGATTCAAACATATCACACGATCGTTCTTTTGGCTCGTGCACGCTAACTGTTCGATGAAATGTCAGATTAGGCAGTGCTATCGATTTTTAACCGAGTTAGTCCGTATCGGACACGGGAGTGAGCATAATGGACTCAGGAAGACACTAGTGGAGACGGAGACATGCTTCGATGCAGGTATATTTCTACTATTCTTGTTAATCGGTTGTATTATGTCAAGAATTCGTGAGAGTGTTGGCTCTGTGTTCAATTGTGTCCAGAGGGATCAAGTAGACGGATTGATGTTTTTTTTGGGCACATCATTTTCCTAATGGCGGGAACAGTGGACTCGGGTTTGTAGAGTGACTATTGCTTGTTCTGCAGATTCATAGTTGAATGGTAGCTCACTGTTGAGTGACCGTTGGTTTAAGGTTGCTTGAGTGATGAGCAGGCTTGGGTTGATTAAGTGCAGTTGAATTTTAAGTAGACAGGGAGTTAGGCTTTACTTATGACCTAATGTGTGTGCTTCTATTTTAGTGAGCAGTACAATTGTTTGAAATGGGCCCAAGTCTATGGACCAGTATAAGCTAGGCTGAGAATTAAATTACTAGTTAAGGTATTAGCAATAGGCTTGGTTTCAGTTTTGGGTTTCACCTTCTTGAAAAGTCCATGTTGTTGGGCTAGTCCTATTGGGCTGTGAAGTTATTGGAATATAAGGTCAAATCCAGGTTATTCATTTGGAGAAGGCTAATTATTTTAGATCTTGAGTGTAATGTAAGGACCATGATATTATATTAAGGATAGAGACTCTACTTAAAATTAGTTAAGGGTTGCTTGGACACTTTAGGAAATTATCTAAACTTTATTTTTCTATTTTAGGTGATTAGAAGACTTGAACAAATCCCGGAATCAAGGCAAGTACATGTACTCAGTATTACCATCATTGTATGTATTGCACTTACACTTGTTATCGTGTCATTTCACTTGTTCTCGATTGATTGCTTGCTTACATTATTTCTCGTGTCGGGTGGGGGACGTTCTAGAGACATGTGATGGACTAATATTGGACAAACATTGCCTGATAGCATACTCTGTATGCCTGAGTCCATTTTGTGCATGACTAATAGCATTGTCGTCAGACATGCCTGATTATTGCGTGACTGATGGCATTGTCATTAGACATGCATGATTATTTCGTGACTGATAGCATATTTTATATACCTGATTACATATTAGTCCCCACTTGTTGATAACGTCCAATTGCACATGTACACATAGTTAGTGCATATTTATATTATATTCCATTGTTTCTCTGTTCAGTTCTACTTGTTATATTGTACCATTCCATTGATCTTCCATGGTGAGTTTTATTGAGTTACATTGTACTTTTCTCCTTTCCTGACTGGATCGTTGATTACAGGTGAGACGGATCATAGATTATCATTCATGGATGGCATTGGAGCTCACTTGATATTGATATATCTAGTTTCATGTATAGAGATTGATAGAATGTATTTGATTACATGTTGTTGTTGTATCATTTATCTTTTATCGGCTTTTTACCCGGACATTCATGTATAAGTTGTAATAATTGTATAGTGGATCGCTGTGATGGTAGTATAGATTCCGTGATTAGATGCTGTGATGAGATGTTCTTGTATTTATATGACTAGACGGCTCACTACCGCTGTCAATGACAGTGTAGGCCGGGCATGACATCGACCCGTGCCCGATTATTCGGGAGCGGGGTGTGACATGTTTTAGTGGTGGCCCATGCAGGTCGATCTAATGGTGCTTAGGACTAGAGTACCATTGGGAGCCTTTGAAATAGGAAACTCATCACAGCATAGGCCGATTGTGTGATAGTGTGTATTTTGCTATCTATAGTAAATTCTGATTATTTTCTCTTTCTGCCTCATAATATTTTTTCCTACAAAAGTCGCGATTTCAATTCCATGATTTTTGGGGATCATCTTCTCCCACAACATTATCGGATTCTAACGTCCTTTAGAATCTGGACTTTCTTGCTACTTAGAGATTAAGTCCGATTTCCAAACTCCCCATTTAGCCAGACATTTCAAAATTTTCCATTGATTTTTAAAGTCTATTTGATTTTCTCTAACCATTTCAAGCCCAACTATTTCATTTTAGAGCCATAGAGCTCATATATTAGCTATTTTATCTTTTTGCAAAACCATTTTTCTATCAATTATCCATTTAGAGTTTCAACTCATCTTTAGCCGTGTTAAGTGAAGAACAGTTTGGCAACTCTAGAGGGGGGTGAATAGAGTATATATAGAAAAATGACCAATTAAAATAACTCTTTCACCAATAAAAATAACCAGAGTAAAGTGCGAAAAATAAAAGGAGATTAAAAGAGCATACGCAAACACAGCAATTTTAACCTGGTTTCCCTCGTAGAGGACTAGTCCAGGCCTGAGAACTCTAGCTCAGGATTCAAATCCACTATTTATGAAATAGTAGTTTACAACCGTGCCTTTACTTCAGAAGAGCACGTCAACTTCTAACAGAGGATCGCAGTGGCGATTTGCTTGGAATTGTCCAAGCGACTTCTTCGACTCTTGCACAAGAATCCTAACTGAGAGATGCTGAGCACTCGAGACTTAGGAGGCTTGTGGCTAGTAAATGGGAAGGGTATGGCTTATTTCAGCTATAAAAGAGAAGAAAAGAGAAGATTGGATGGTTTAGAATGAGAAAATTCATGCCCTATTTATCGTGTTTTTATAGGCAGAATTCGGCCAGAATTCGGGTAGGAAAATTCAAATATTTGGCCGTTGGACAACTAGCAACCAGCTAACCCTAAAATTAGGGTTCCTGATTTCTAGGGGACAGAGTTCGGCCCGAACTCTGTGTGGAGACAGAGTTCGGCCCGAACTCTGTCTCCAGAGCACAGAGTGGTTCAAAGGGGATTTTTGGGCAGTGTTTGGTTCAGTGGAGCTTGGGATTTTGGGTAGGCTGTAGACTAAGTGTCAAGAGCTCAGCATGACTCAGAGTACACAAGTCTAGACTCAATGAAAATATAAAATACAGACTCGAAAACATACTGAGAACCGGAGACTGAGCTGTCGTCTGTCTTGAACGGAATGCAGACGTCGTGTGTCGTATTGAATTAATACAGACATTATTTAGTCAATGTAGTCAATATTTGGTTGACTGTGACTTTGTGTCAACAATCTCCCCCATATTGATAATTGACAAAATAATATATGTATATTTCAATATTCATACCTGGACACAGTTGATTGTAACACAGCTCCCCCATAATCGATGCCGAGCTAGAAAGAAGAGCTCCCCCGTGATCAGTGAACGGTGCCGAGCTGGAAGTAATAGCTCTCCCCTGTAAATAATACATAGAACCTGTGGCCTGATAAATAATATCTCCCAAAAGCAAAAATAAGCACAGATATACGAAACAGATATACGAAAATATACATAGTTCTTCCCCTTTTGGCAGTTAGCAATATAAACTGTAGTATAGATAATGAAGAGTGATGCAACCACACCAAGCAGAGAAGAAACAGTGTATAACTAAACAAAATGAGTCACTAGCATAAAGTAAAACTATGATAAAATGTCATCCACAAAACCAAGTGTCAAACACACAACCAGAGTTTTGAGTACAGAAAACCAAGGACATAAAACCATAATAAACTAAATAACTGAAATCAAAAAGCATCAACTAAGATCATCAGCAGTAGCAGCAGCAGATCGAGCCAATCTCCATCACGGAGCACGAGAAGGTCCTGGAGGGTCTGAAGGACCAGGGAAGGAGCGACGGGGGTCCAGAAATGCAGCATCCGGATCCATGTAACGTATGACCCATGGATCATCAATGCGATGGCCCGCGCGCGCATGATCCCGCTCCATGGGAATGTGCAGATGATGAGATATGGAGTACCGTATATCATGCAGGGAGTTGCCGAGGGCACTCATCTGTAGAGTAGTACGATAATCCAGCTGGGTCCAGCGCTCGTCCTCAAGGTCAAAACGCTCCCGGAGCATAGTCTGAATAGACTCAAGAGTGGCAGGTGGAAGTGGTGCATCCTGACCGAGTGGAGGGGCGTCAGGCTCCTCATCAGCAGACTGCTCAGAAGTCTCAGGAGAGGTGACGACTGCCTGAGAACGTCGTGCCTTGGACAGAAAAGCAGGAGCAGGCAAGAACTGACAGTCATGAATAGGAATAATGAACGTACGAAAAACCATGGGAAGATATAAAGGATAAACCAATGCTCTTGGTTTCTTCCTACAATTGATCATCCAGTCCATCATTGTCCTAGAAAGATTGAAGGGGATACGATAATGAAGGTGATACAAAGCAGATATCTCAAAGTAGGTAACTTCATCAGTGGAGCCAGCTTTTGGCAAGATAGTGTTAAAAATGATTCGATGAAGTTCATAGAAATATGGGTTGAGGTGCTTGGCCATAAGTTTGCGAGGACTTATGTTAGGAGCACATAATTCCTCCTTGAAACCTTCAAGAGAAGTATTGCCAACAAATTGAAGTTGACGAGCTTCCACAAGTTTATCCCAAGCATCGAGATTAAAAAGATCAAGAAAATCCCCTAACTCAGAATCATTGAAAGCAATGTCAATACCGGCAACCCGGGAATAGATGTGGGTTGCATCGAAAGTTAAATTGCAATAAAACATTTGGATTGCGCTACGGTAAATGACAAAGTTTGAGGCAACTAACGCATCCAAACATAGATCACGAAACAATGATTCATATTGAGAAAAGATTGTAAAATTTATCGGATGTCCTCCGAACACCGGACGAGTCCGAAAGTCGCTAAACCATGCATTAGACGCGTCTACCGACACAAATAATCGCTCGTCATATGTATTCGGATCATGGGGACGAGGCGGGTTGAACAACGGATGAATGGGTTGTTGTTCAACTACTTGCTCAATTGGAGGAGGAGGATTCGAAGAGGAAGCTCCCTCAGTTCGAGTCCTTTTCCCACGATTGGGCAAGCGAGGAGTCGTTTGCAAGAAAATAGAGAACTTGAAATGGAGAGAAAGAAGGTGATATACCTGAAATCAACAACAAACAGTGGAAGAGAATGATGAGAAACCCCTTTCCCTTGATTTTGAGGAGCAATGGAGCACTCTAGATCAAAAACTAGGGTTAGGGTTTGAAAGAAAGAGTTTGGAGAGGTGAGGAAGGAGGTAAAAGTGAAGAAGAGAGATGAAAACCCGAAATATAAGAGAGGGTTTTCGTTGGTCGGGAGAAATTCTGACCGTATGATCTAAACTGATCCAACGGCAGAGGCTGATCCCGACGCTGGACCAATAGGGACCGAACTCGGCCCGAACTCTGTTAGGGGCAGAGTTCGGCCCAAGTTCTGGATAAGTGGTCCAGAACAGAAAGCAGGCTGAAAAGATGAAAAATTGGTTAAGTGTTGAAGAAAAATAGAGAGGATAAAAAGTTTGAAGAATTCAATGAAGTACATAGAGAGGTACAAAAGTCAGAATGAACTTTAGAAAAATAAATTTGGCAATATTAAATCGAAATAACCCATATAATAAACAAGGAAATATATTGTAATTCAATATTTCGAATTTGCCATCGGTTAGCTGCAGGGGCCGGATCCCAGCTAGCGGTGGTCCTGAGGACTAGTGCACCGTGTCGCTTAGGCTTTTACGCCTTGTTGTCAGAAGGACCCTTTCGGCTTGTACCCATACCAAATTCGTCGTAAAAGAATCAAAATATACTCGATATTTACGCAGGTGAGTCTCAACTTATAACTGCTTCATCCAAAATTCCGAGTTCACGACAAAGAAAATTGAAGCGCTCTTCGGATAATGGCTTAGTAAAGAAATCTGCTAGCTGATGATCAGTGACAATAAATTCTAAGTTAATCGTGCCATTTTGCTGATGATCACGCAAAAAGTGGTGTCTGTTCTCAATGTGTTTAGTGCGTGAGTGACAGACAGGGTTCTTAGTCAAATTAATGGCACTAGTGTTGTCACAGAATATAGGAATATGCATGAAAGATAACTTATAGTCTTCAAGGGTTTGCTTCATCCACAGAATTTGTGCACAACAACGCCCAGCTGCTATGTATTCAGCTTCTGTTGTGGATAGTACGACAGAGTTCTGCTTCTTGCTAAACCAGGAGACTAAAGCCTTTCCTAATAAATAACACGTGCCGCTCGTACTTTTACGGTCGACCTTGCATCCAGCGAAGTCAGCATCAGAGTAACCAATAAGGTCAAATGATGTGGACTTGGGATACCATAGGCCCACTGTAACCGTACCCTTAAGGTATCGAAAGATACGCTTAACCGCGGTCATGTGTGATTCCTTAGGATTAGCTTGATATCTAGCACATAGGCAAATACTGAACATGATATCGGGACGACTAGCAGTTAAATAAAGTAAGCTGCCTATCATACCTCGATACTTACGTTGATCAACAGGTTTGCCGCTCTCATCTGGTTCGAGTTTGGTTGAAGTAGCCATTGGAGTGCTGATTGGTTTGACGTTGTCAAGATCGAACTTCTTCAGCATGTCCTTGGTATACTTTGATTGACAGATGAAAGTTCCATTAGCCATTTGTTTCACTTGCAGGCTAAGAAAGTAGTTGAGCTCTCCCATCATGCTCATCTCAAATTCCGTCTGCATACACTTGGCAAATTCTTGACAGAGGGTTTCATCAGTAGACCCAAAAATGATATCATCAACATAGATTTGAATCAACAGAATAGTATCTTTAAAAGATTTTATAAACAGTGTAGTGTCAATTTTCCCTTTTGAAAAACCTTTCTCAAGTAAGAAGCTACTTAGCCTTTCATACCAAGCTCTGGGGGCTTGTTTGAGGCCATAAAGTGCTTTCTTTAGCTTGAACACGTGGTCGGGAAATTTATGATTTTCAAAGCCAGGAGGTTGTTTTACATAAACTTCCTCCTTAATAAAACCATTCAAGAAAGCACTTTTCACATCCATTTGAAATAATTTAAAGTTTTGAAAATTAGCAAAAGCACAAAGCATACGAATGGATTCTAGTCTAGCAACAGGAGCGTACGTCTCATCGTAGTCGATACCTTTCTCTTGGTTGTATCCTTGAGCTACTAGACGAGCTTTGTTACGTGTGACTGAACCATCTTCATTTACTTTGTTTCTAAAAACCCATTTAGTACCAATTATCGAGTGATTAACCGGTTTAGGAACGAGTTCCCATACTTGGCTTCTCTCGAATTGGTTGAGTTCTTCTTGCATAGCAGAAATCCAAAATTCATCATTAAAGGCTTCAGAAATATTTTTAGGCTCTACTTGTGAAATGAAGGCAGTGCTAGCAACGGAGTCTCTTAGTGATGATCTAGTAGTTACTCCACGTGAAACTTCTCCTATTACTAAATTTTCTGGATGAGAAGGTTTGAAAGAGAATTTCTTAGGCAAACCCTCCAGAGAATCAGTTTCGGTTGAAGTATTCGTTGGAGTAGAAGTTGATGGCTCAACGTCATCATCAAGAGTACTTACTGCACTGTTATCTTCATCAAAAGACACATTTGTTGACTCTTCCACAATAAGTAAGCGTTTATTAAAAACTCTATATCCCTTACTCTTGGCGGCATAACCAAGAAAGATACCATCGTCAGCTTTGGCATCAAATTTGCCTAAGTTGTCTTTGGTGTTAAGGATAAAACATCTACAACCAAAAACTTTAAAATAAGAAACATTGGGGGTTCTCCCAAACCAAAGCTCATAGGGTGTTTTCTTCGTAATGGGACGAATCAGCACCCTATTTAAAATGTGGCATGATGTACTGACAGCTTCTGCCCAAAAGTATTTCGAAAGTGAAAATTTATTCAACATGACTCTGGCCATATCGCCGAGAGTTCTATTCTTCCGCTCCACAACACCATTTTGTTGAGGAGTTCTAGGACAAGAAAATTCATGATCAAAACCATTTGCATTACAAAATTTTCAAAATCATAATTTACGAATTCGCCTCCATGATCACTTCGAATTCGAGTAATCATGTAGCCTTTTTCGTTTAGAACTTTCTTTACAAAAACTTTGAAAACCGAAATAGCATCGCTCTTATTAGCGAGAAAGAAAACCCAAGTAAATCTCGAAAAATCATCAACAATAACAATGCATAAAGTTTGCCACCAAGGCTAGCTATTCTACTAGGACCAAATAAATCTATATGAAGTAGTTGCAAGGGTCTAGTAGTACTTACAGAGTTGATGGAATGAAATGAGGATTTAGTTGCCTTGTTTAGTTCACATTCGGCACATACCGTGTCCTTTTTGAATGTGATATCAGGCAATCCTCTCACTAGCTTCTTGGTAGACAGCCTGGATATAGCATCCATGTTGGCATGACCAAGACGCTGGTGCCAAAGTAGTCGTTCGTCTTTGTGGGCATATAGACATCTACCTGCATTGTTA
Organism: Iris pallida; assembly: GCA_029216955.1. NCBI lineage: Eukaryota > Viridiplantae > Streptophyta > Magnoliopsida > Asparagales > Iridaceae > Iris > Iris pallida. Next base: position 16,441,220 of record JANAVB010009198.1, on the reverse strand, counting down.
GTATTTATAGAAAGATAGAAAATATATATGTTGTCCTCTCTTTTCCTTTCAAAAGTAATGTCTCCTGTTGACCTATCATAGATGTAGCAACTGTTTTGTCCAAAGTTAATATCATATCCATGATAAGCAAGATGACTAATGCTGAGCAGGTTATGCTTTAACTCGGTCACTAGACAGACATCCTTTATTACAGAAGAAGGAGGATGACCAATGATACCATTACCTATTATGTGCCCTTTGAGATTGTTACCGAAGGATACATATCCTTCTCTCTTCATCGATAGTGATGCAAAAAGATTTGCGTCTCCCGTCATATGTCGCGAGCATCCACTATCGAGAATCCACTTACTTTCAGTTGAAGAGGGAAGGTCCACCTACATCAAGAGTAGATGTGACCTTTGGTACCCGAGTTCTTGAGGGTCCTGAAAAGTTAGTCTTTGGAAACCAAGTATATATCTTCTTATCTACAAGTCTTCTAAATTTGTACTGTGGAGAGATGTGTCCATGTAATCCACAGTAAGTACAGATAGCATTCTTATTTATACTAGGAGCATGAGAATAATATCTATAAGCAACAGGATGAGGATGGTCATGATGTGAAGAGTTAGCATGGTGATGATGATTATGCATAGAATGAGTGGCATGGTGATGGTGTCTATGAGGCATATCATGATGGTATTGTCTATGATGTGTGACATGCTGATATTGTCTATATGGCATGGCATGATGATTTTGTCTATATGGCATATGATGATCTTGTCTATATGGCATTGCATGATGATCTTGTCTATATGGCATGGCATGATGATTCCTATGTGTGGAGTGATGTTGATTGTGTCTTTGTGCATGATGATTGTGTACTGAGTGAGAATTATTCTTACGTGCACATGGTTTGTGAAAGTTTGTGTATATAAATGCTTGGTTATGTGCTGCATGAGAATGACGTGGTTGACTAGCATGAGTGGTGTTGTGCCCATGTGATTGGGTTTGAGGTTGAACAACCTGTTTACCCAATTTGGTTTCTAATCTTTTAGAAACAGCTTGCAGTTCATCAACCTTAATATTTAAGCCATATATCTTAGTCATGGAAATCTTGTGTCTACTCTTTTCTTCAGCAAGCAACGTGTTGAGTGTAGTGATTTCTTGAGTTTGTTGCTCAATACGTGCTTCAGCATCATGTAAGCATAATTTAAGCTTGGATACTTCATCAGGGTCATTAGTGGGTATCGTGTTTCTAACATTATCAAGAAGTAAGGAAATTCTTTGTATCTCATCTTCAAGACTTTTAATTTTGTCCTTGGCATGTTTGTATTTACCGATGACCTTTTTGTGATCATCGAGTAAATCAGTGAAAGCATCGCCAAGTTCATCAAAAGAGAAGTCATCTAGAGTTTCGTTAGATACCTTGTTGGAAGTTGCCATTAGGCACACAGTTGTTGTATCTTGAGGAGAGCCTTTTTCTTCCTCGGAGTCACTCGCTTCACTTTCATGCCAAATTCCTGTATTGGCATATTTCTTTGATGAGTTCTTTTTGTATGGCTTCTCATAGCGGTTGCTCTTCTTCAAGAATGGGCAATCTTTTCGGACATGTCCAGTCTTCTTGCAACCGTAACAGGTTGGCTCTTCTTCATCATCTTCTTGTGAATCCTTCTTCCTTCGATTGAAGCGAAGGAATTTTCTGAAGTTGCGAACCATGAGAGCTTGGTCTTCATCATCCGAGTTATCGTCTTCGGTCTCATCGTGATCAGCCCTTCGTCGATGAGCTTTGAGTGCGATCTCCCTGGTCTTCGGAGCAGGCTCTTCGAAGTCCTTGAGGTCAAGCTCGTGAGTCATAAGCTTATCCATCAAGGTCTCCATTGACATTGATGTGAGATCGTTTCCTTCTATGATGGCCGTCACCTTAGGGTTCCAAATCTTTGGCAACCCTCTGAGTAACTTACGAATCTTCTCGTGGTTTGAGTACTGCTTACCAAGCGAGGATAGAGGATTGATGATGTCGAGGAATCTTGTAAACATTTGAGTGATCGTCTCATTTGGCTTCATCTTGAAGGCTTCGTATTCTTGAGTGAGACGGCTTATTTTAGATTCCTTGACTTGTGTGGTTCCCTCATGCGTCACTTCTAGAAGTCTCCATACTTCATGAGCAGTGGTGTATGTGGAGACCCTGTTGAATTCATTCCTGTCTATAGCACAGAATAAAGCATTAATAGCCCTAGCATCTAGACTTGCCTATTTCTTCTCCTCGACAGAATATTTGTCGTGTGGTTTCTCAATGAGGTCACCATCGACAACTATCCTGACGGGCTTTTTGTAACCGTCAGTGACGACAGTCCACAGGTCAAAGTCTAGAGACTTAAGATAGAAGCTCATCCTTGTTTTCCAATATGTATAGTTAGTTCCATCAAATAGGGGAGGCCTATGAGTGGACTGACCTTCACCATGATTGGAAATCAAGGATTGTGTGGTTGCCATGGATCAGCTCTTAGGATGTTAGTCCTTAAAAAAAAAAGAACAGAGCTCCGATACCAATTGAAGAACAGTTTGGCAACTCTAGAGGGGGGTGAATAGAGTATATATAGAAAAATGACCAATTAAAAATAACTCTTTCACCAATAAAAATAATTAGAGTAAAGTGCAGAAAATAAAAGGAGATTAAAAGAGCATACGCAAACACAGTAATTTTAACCTGGTTTCCCTCGTGGAGGACTAGTCCAGGCCTGAGAACTCTAGCTCAGGATTCAAATCCACTATTTGTGAAATAGTAGTTTACAACCGTGCCTTTACTTCAGAAGAGCACGTCAACTTCTAACAGAGGATCGCAGTGGCAATTTGCTTGGAATTGTCCAAGCGACTTCTTCGACTCTTGCACAAGAATCCTAACTGAGAGATGCTGAGCACTCGAGACTTAGGAGGCTTGTGGCTAGTAAATGGGAAGGGTATGGCTTATTTCAGCTATAAGAGAGAAGAGAAGAGAAGATTGGATGGTTTAGAATGAGAAAATTCATGCCCTATTTATAGTGTTTTTATAGGCAGAATTCGGCCAGAATTCGGGTAGGAAAATTCAAATATTTGGCCGTTGGACAACTAGCAACCAGCTAACCCTAAAATTAGGGTTCCTGATTTCTAGGGGACAGAGTTCGGCCCGAACTCTGTCTCTAGAGCACAGAGTGGTTCAAAGGGGATTTTTGGGCAGTGTTTGGTTCAGTGGAGCTTGGGATTTTGGGTAGGCTGTAGACTAAGTGTCAAGAGCTCAGCATGACTCAGAGTACACAAGTCTAGACTCAATGAAAATATAAAATACAGACTCGAAAACACACTGAGAACCGGAGACTGAGCTGTCGTCTGTCTTGAACGGAATGCAGACGTCGTGTGTCGTATTGAATTAATACAGACATTATTTAGTCAATTTAGTCAATATTTGGTTGACTGTGACTTTGTGTCAACATTAAGTACTTATTCCATTGACATTTCCATGACTAGTGTATCAACTCTATATTACATTTCTAGTCACTCTTCTATTTCGATAGTCAATCTCTTGATTCTCAAGAACAGATATTTATACTACATGTCCTTCCTAAGTTGATTGAATCTCTTTAGTAAATCGGAAAGCTTGTTGAATTGAATTATCAAGGTACTCCTTTAGAATATCAGTGGATAGCCATCGAAGAATATTCGATATCCTACTATGGCGTGGCAGCCGCGCACTGCAGCCATTTATCTGGATCATGGAAACTGCAGGCCCACTGCAGCCATCAGCGCACTGGCGAGGCAGGGGCACTAAGTCGAAGTGATCTCAGGTATGTATAGGTTTTGAATATTCTCGAGATTATGTTTCTATCACTTGAAATTGTTTTGTCCAGGGATAAAGTTTAGAAATCATTCGGTACCTATCATTCTTGAGTCACGGAGCCAAGAGTTCACTGCAGCCAGATGTACACTGACGGGGCATGAATTTTAGGTAAAGTGATTCCGGATATGCATGAGTTTTGAATATTTTTAGACTAAATTCATGATTAGACTCCTATCACCATTGACAACTTTACCTGAATTTATCTTGATTTTCAACCATGACTCAAATTTAATCGTGCCTAGACGATTTCAGTAGTTATGAGTAGATCGTGCCTAAATGATTTGAATCTATCGTGCCCAAATCATGTTCTAATCATGCTTGAGTAACTTCGATTCTCAATTGACCATGATTTTATTTTATATCATGTCAACTCTTTTTGACCTTCGATTCATTTTATGCCTAATTAATTATGATCGTGCTGATTATCCTTAGTCGTGATTAAAAACTTAATCATGATTATATTATTTCACTCGTATCCCTAACCGTGCCTTGACGGATTCTAATCATTATCGCATTGCTTTTGAAATTCTCTGACTATTTTAAAATCATACCTAATAGATTCTTCTATTCAAATCGTGCCAATTCATATTCTTTAATCATGCCTTAACATGTTTGATAAATATTGTAGTATCCTCAAATTTTCTTAATTATTCTCGTGCCTAATCATGCCGGATAAATTCCTATTTCCTAATCGTGTCTGACTGATCTTCGTGTCATTTAATTCTAGTCGATCCCTTTGAAATTTCGAGGACGAAATTTTTCTAAGGTGGGTAGATTTGTAACTCCACTTTTCTAAATAATAATAATTTCAGTATTTCTCTATTTATCTTCTTGAAAGTAAGTATCTTGAACTACTAATCTTCTATTGAGATTTTTGATTCTTTAATAGTATGTTTAAATCCATACTTAAGGTTTATTTTCTAAAAACTAGAATTCCTATATTCAGGATTCTATTTTGGTTTCTAATTAATATTTGACTTGTTAATTAGGATTGAATATTTTCTAATCATTTATCATCTTTCATGTTAATTTTTATTTTATTAATAGTTTCCCTAACTAGATATTTCCTTACTAGTTTTCTTAAATAAAATCCCTTAACCTTACTTTTCCAGGCCCAGCGACTCAATAGTCAGACTGAGCCCAACAGCCCGGCCTACTAACTTAATTGGGCGCGGGTCTAACTAATTACCCAGACCCAATAACCCGTAACCCACAACCCGCTAACCCTATAGCCGTTATGTTCAAATTTTGTCCATTCATTCTTCATTTTTCAGTTCATTCCTCCACTCCTCTGCTGCGGAGACGACGACGACGACGACGACGACGGCGACCAAGAATTCTAGGGTTCTCCAGAAGCTTCTCCCCCAACGGCCTAACCGCCCTCTAACCGTCGAGTCCATATCCTCCGTTGCTTCATAACCGCCTCCCCGACATCGACCGTTCGATTGTAACCGCTCGAGCCCCCTCGGCCTATATAAAGCGACCGCCCCCTCCTTTTTCATCATCACCATTCTTGGACGGCGAAGCTCTGCTCGATTTTGGTCAGAATCCTCATTCCCTCTTCCTCCTATTTTTGACCATGGCGATGGCCACCATTCCGACAACTTCCTGTGGGAACGCTGCGACGTCGTTCACCTCTTCCTTCTTTCTCGTCTCCCTCCATTGGCGACTGAACTCGCGGCCATGGCGAGTTTGCAGTGGCGCTCTGAGCGTCGGTGTCGAATGAAACATTAGAGTCGTCGAGTTCGGCTCTGATGGCGATAGCACCGAGAGCTGTCTCTGCACTCTCGAGCTCGGCCGAGGATTTGCAATCGACTCTGTAGTAAGATTCGAACCATTTGATCGTTGATCCTTCTCTGTCTCTTTTGTGTTGATCAATCTGTTTGGATTTGATCTTTGGAACCTTTGATTTCCTGGGAATTTTGATTCACATTGGTGAGTTTTTGGATTGATTCTTGCAAGTTTCTCCAATTTTGGAGTTGATATGATTCAAACATATCACACGATCGTTCTTTTGGTTCGTGCACGCTAACTGTTCGATGAAATGTCAGATTAGGCAGTGCTATCGGTTTTTAACCGAGTTAGTCCGTATCGGACATGGGAGTGAGCATAATGGACTCAGGAAGACACTAGTGGAGACGGAGACATGCTTCGATGCAGGTATATTTCTACTATTCTTGTTAATCGGTTGTATTGTGTCAAGAATTCGTGAGAGTGTTGGCTCTGTGTTCAATTGTGTCCAGAGGGATCAAATGGACGGTTGATTTTGTTTTGGACACATCATTTTCCTAATGGCGGGAACAGTGGACACGGGTTCGTAGAGTGACTGTTGCTTGTTCTGCAGATTTATAGTTGAATGGTAGCTCACTGTTGAGTGACCGTTGGTTTAAGGTTGCTTGAGTGATGAGCAGGCTTGGGTTGATTAAGTGCAGTTGAATTTTAAGTAGACAGGGAGTTAGGCTTTACTTATGACCTAATGTGTGTGCTTCTATTTTAGTGAGCAGTACAATTATGTGGAATGGGCCCAAGTCTATGGACCAGTATAAGCTAGGCTGAGAATTAAATTACTAGTTAAGGTATTAGCAATAGGCTTGGTTTCAGTTTTGGGTTTCACCTTCTTGAAAAGTCCATGTTGTTGGGCTAGTCCTATTGGGCTATGAAGTTATTGGAATATAAGGTCAAATCCAGGTTATTCATTTGGAGAAGGCTAATTATTTTAGATCTTGAGTGTAATGTAAGGACCATGATATTATATTAAGGATAGAGGCTCTACTTAAAATTAGTTAAGGGTTGCTTGGACACTTTAGGAAATTATCTAAACTTTATTTTCCTATTTTAGGTGATTAGAAGACTTGAACAAATCCCGGAATCAAGGCAAGTACATGTACTCAGTATTACCATCATTGCATGCATTGCACTTACACTTGTTATCGTATCATTTCACTTGTTCCCGATTGATTGCTTGCTTGCATTATTTCTCGTGTCGGGTGGGGAACGTTCTAGAGACATGTGATGGACTAATATTGGACAAACATTGCCTGATAGCATACTCTGTATGCCTGAGTCCATTTCGTACGTAACTGATAGCATTGTTGTCAGACATTCCTGATTATTGCGTGACTGGTAACATTGTCATTAGACATGCTTGATTATTTTGTGACTGATAGCATATTTTATATGCCTGATTACATATTAGTCCCCACATGTTGATAACGTCCAATTGCACATGTACACATAGTTAGTGCATATTTATATTATATTCTATTGTTTCTCTGTTCAGTTCTACTTGCTACATTGTACCATTCCATTGATCTTCCATGGTGAGTGTTATTGAGTTACATTGTACTTTGCTCCTTTTTTGACTGGATCGTTGATTCCAGGTGAGACGCATCATAGATTATCATTCATGGATGGCATTGGAGCTCACTTGATATTGATATATCTAGTTTCATGTATAGAGATTGATAGAATGTATTTGATTACATGTTGTTGTTGTATCAGTTATCTTTTACCGGCTTTGTACCCGGACATTCATGTATAAGTTGTAATAATTGTATAGTGGATCGCTGTGATGGTAGTATAGATTCCATGATTAGATGCTGTGATGAGATGTTCTTGTATTTATATGAATAGACGGCTCACTACCGCTGTCAACGACAGTGTAGGCCGGGCATGACATCGACCCGTACCCGATTATCCGGTAGCGGGGCGTGACATCTACCCTCATCCCATATATATAGGATGAGAAAAATCCTATTTTAGGTCATAATCTGATTTCTTAAATAGGAAGCCCTCAAATAAGAATCCTATTACACCTAAAATAACCCATCAATATCCTATTTTAGATCATAATATGATTTCCTAAAATAAGAATCCTATTATATCCAAAATAGAACAACACCAATTATGGACATCCAAATCTAATCAAATTAAATATTTAATTAGATTTGGATTATACAAATATGTTGTTACCAAATCCAGACTAGACTCCAAAACCTCATACAAATAACTAATTAGGATTATCACAAAGCTTACTTACTATGAATGCAAGTTGAGCAACTTCACTTCACTACCACATGTACTACAGGTACACGGATTGTCAAGAGGTCAAGTAAGCACTTGTAACATATATCATATCATAAACATTTAACTGAAGAAACATAACATATGAACTAGACATGAAATGTGCAACACACGAACTTGGTAGATCATGGAGCCCACGCCAATCAGTGTTGTCCATGTCTCATGAGGCCTTTAGCGATCGGAGTTCCTGGTAGTGTGACTATCCTCCCTTCCCAATGTACCAAGGGAGATTAACTAGACATTTATCTTACACGTTTTCATCTTTATTTTCAAATCGTGGACATGAAAGAATCGCCCTAGAATGACGAGCAATGTGTACGAGCTATTTACGAGTTATCACTGACAAAATTATTGTATCTCACAATACGCGATACATTGGACAAGATTCACACGTGATTGTCCAATACCAAGATGCAATAGGTTAAACACATAACAAATATTTTCACGTGTCGTAAAGGTCATAGACCCGTGTTAAGTATATAAGAAACTAGAAATCAACATATAAAATTTAAATAATTAAGAAAACAGCAAGAACGGACCAAAAATAGTCCAAAACAGGCAAAACGGCTAAATTTAGCAAAAACTACTAGATTCGGATCATCTAGTAGATTATCGCAAAATACTGGCAAAAAATTCGAAAGTTTCCAGCAGGTTCTATGGTAATTTTTGGAAAATCTTTCAGTTTTCTGTAGAATACCTTCGGAGAATTCGAACTGACACAGCAATCAGGACATATTAAATTCCCAAAAATTCTTGTGGCCATAAAACATTTTCAATCGAAATTTGGCATTTCAAAGGTTAAAATCAAATGAAATCAAATTTTCTACAATATGGGAGCATTAGATTTCACAAATTCTTAGACTTGAAAGATGAATTCTCAAAATACTCCAAAAAAAAAAAATTTGGGAACCGAAACTCAAAACCAATGACCAAAAAATGTCCTATACATAAGATGTAAACAGTTTAGAGAACCATATTTTAGACTATATTTAGGCATGAATACCAAAGAAAACGAAAATACAAGAAAACAAGGTCATCACTTTGAGCAAGATGTACTTGCTTAGCTCAAGCTCCAAGCCTAATCTTCTACTCCACCACCAAGTGGGATTCTAAAATCACACTTTTGGCCTCAAGGACAAGTTTCAAACTTTTGCTTGAGGAATGTAGAGGAAGAGAAAGAGAAATGAAGAGTGAAGGAGAAGAGAGGAAAAGAGAGAAAATGGTGAGGGTTATAAGGCTAGAAATGATCCTTAGCCAGTTGATTGGCCATGTCACCAACCCCCACAACATATCTCAACCATTGAAAACAAAACCAAGATTCAATGGAGAAAATGATGGCTTGACTAATGACCAATGTAAAAGTCAATAACAGCTGGGCAGAATACCAACAATGTTTCATGAAATATTGTTGGATAATTCGGTATGACTGCTAAAAAAAATTTCCGGAAAAACTCAGAAATTTCGTGTATACACGGATCATAACACGAGTCTATGGCAATGCCAATGGATATTCTAATAGTCTATAGTAGTCTCTTATATCAAAATGAAGTCCAAATTGCAAAAATGCAGGAAATATGGTACGTAAATGCAAAAGAAAGCATAAGCTTGATTTTCAAGAAAAGTTTTAATACCGAAAATTCAGGAATACAAATCCGAAAACGAATCGTCCCAGCCACCCTTTTTTTATTTTGAAAGAACATACACCACACATGAATTCAAAAAACATAATCCATTTTAGTTTTGAAAATAAGTGAGAATGAGGGAGAATAAAAATACTTCAAATGTGCTCCCATCCATTTTCCATTATTCTCACACATTCCCAACCCATTCTAGATTTATTTTTGGGTTAATTAGACTTTGGGTTCCATAAACATTTGAGAATTAGGTTGCGTTTGGTTCATTGTAATGTAATCGTAATCGTAATGGAATTGAATTTGTAATGTAATTCAGTTTGTAATGTAATGGAATTACAATTACATTACTATGTTTGGTTGAAGCATGTAATCAAACCATGCAATGTAATGTCAATTGCATTCATATGTTTGGTTTACCATGTAATGTAATTAAGTTCCTAATTTAATATTTTTTTAAATACAACACAAAATTTAAAAAGTGTATCACTAATTTTTTAAAAATTTAAAAAAAAAAACTAAAAATAAATAATAAATAAATAAGGGAAAAATGGTTTGTTTTCTGCTAAAAAAAGACCAAAAACGAACAAAGAAGACAAAAAAATAAAAAATACAAAAAATGACAAACGAACAAAACAGAAGGAAAAAAAACCAAAAATGAAAAAGCGATAAAAAAGAAAAACGACAAAAAAATAAAAAATGTGAAAACCATAAAAAGTGACCAATAATGATAAAAAAATGACTAAAAACAAAAAAATTGACAAAAAAAAAACAATAAATGAAAGGAAAAAAAAAGACGAAAAACGACCAAAAACAAAAAAGGGGCAAAAAATGAACAAAAATGACAAAAAAAGAAAAAAATGACAAAAAACGATAAAAAAGAGCAAAAAAAAAAAAATAAACGATAAAAAGAACAGAAATGACAAAAAACGAAAATACGAAAAAAGACCAAAAATAAGAGGGAATTAAAACGAGCAAAAAGCGACAAAAAGATTAAAAAACTTGCAAAAAAAAATCCAAAAACGACAGAAAAAGGGAACAAAAATGACAAAACCGACAAACAAAAACGACAAACAAAAACAACAAAAAATGAACAAAAATAACAAAAAAACGAACAAAAACGACAAAAAACGAACAAAAAAGGACAAAAAACAGAACAAAAATGACCAAAAAACGACCAAAAACGAACAAAAAAGGACCAAAAACGACAAAAAAGGACAAAAACGACAAAAAATAAACAAAAACAACGAAAAAACGAAAAAATGACAAAAAACGAACAAAAACGATAAAAAATGGACAAAAATAACAAAAAAAGGACAAAAACGACAAATAAACAAACAAAAACAACAAAAAACGAACAAAAATGAAAAAAAAGACAAAAAAGGGACAAAACAACAAAAAGAACAAAAATGAACAAAAAAACTAACAAAAATCACAAAAAACGAACAAAAATAACAAAAAAGGACAGAACGACAAATAAACAAACAAAAACAACCAAAAACGAACAAAAATGACAAAAACGACAAAAAAGGACAAAAACAACAAAAAAGGACAAAAACGAACAAAAAACAAACAAAAAACAAACAAAAACAACAAAAAACGAACAAAAACGATAAAAAAACGACAAAAAATAAACAAAAACAACATAAATTGACCAAAAACGAACAAAAATGACAAAAAAACGAACAAAAACGACCAAAAAAGAACAAAAATGACAAAAAACGACAAAAAATAAACAAAAACAACAAATAATGACAAAAAATGAACAAAAAGACCAAATTATAACATACCAATCTTCCGCTTAAGTTGTAATGTAATTGCGATTACATAGGTTTTATGATGTAATTGAGTTTAGAAGAAACTGATGTAATGTAATCAAACTTGTAATCGCGATTATATTACATCTAATTTTTTTTTGTCCAACCAAACACCTGAGTTAGATTAACAACGTAATGTCAATTACATTACGTTGTCCAATCCTGCAAACCAAACGAGCCCTTAGTATTTGAATCCTGACGATATCCAGTTTAGGATTTGATTCATGAGATATGATTGGCCCGTGTTGACCATCCAAAATAAGTTAATAAATATTTTAGGGTCCAAAAAATATTCTTGTCCTTCTAGAATTCTGATTTAATTTATTTATTAGTAGATTTTGAATTATCAATACTGGTCGATCGATTTTTTTAGGATTCAAAGTGTAATTAACTCTTTATTGTTTATTAAGAATTTGAGCCCCTTGATGTACTTTTGAGCCCGGTCTATTGGAGATGCTCTAACTAGATGATCAATCAATGACATGTGGGGGCCAAGTTCTTGATTGATGTATACAGCTAGATTTGTTAGTATCCATAGATATTCTTAGTTCTCACTACTCATTTCTGTTCGGAAAGAGATCCTATGTGATGTTAGTTGGTAGCAATCCCCACCTAAACATAATAGCATATTATTATTATTACTAGTAGATAAGCCGTGCCATAATGGCACAGACACGAATTCGACCTTCTCGACGTAGGCATGCAGGCACCGGACCAGCGTCAGGGACCCGAGCCCGGCGGAGGCGGACACAGCAAAGACAACGGTGGCGGCGTGGGGCCTCATGGAGGCAAAGACGCGCAGGGCCGTCGCGGGATGTCCGAGGGCGGCGAGGTCCGAGACGTCGGCGGTCCAGGAGACGACGTCCTTCTGCGGCATTCCGTCGAATACCCGCAGGACGTGGTCGACGGAACCGCGTCGGGAGTAGGCGGTGAGCAGGATGGTCTGCACGAAGGGGTCGGACCGGAATACGAGGAGGAGGGCGTATGCGTGGAGCGACCTGGTGGCGGCGGCGGCGGTGGTAGCGTTGAGCAAGGAAGAGAAGGTGTGGGAGTCGGGAGGGACGCGACGGCGGAGCATTTGGGAGTAGATGGAGAGTAGGTCGGCGGAGATGGCGATGGCGGTGTTGAAGGAGAAAGGGTTGGGGTTGGTCATGGCGGAGAAGAGGGAGGCGGCGAAGGAAGGGTCGGTGTCGACGGCACGGTGGAGGAGGCTGCTTGCGACGATGGAGTTGCGGAAGAGGCCGACGACGACGGCGTGGGCGAGGATGGAGCGGAGGCGGCGGAGGGAGGGACGGTACAAGAGGAGCTGGAGGTGGGGGTGCTGTTGGAACAACTGGTTGCTCCGCACCCAACATAAGACCTCCTCTCTTATAGAGAGAGGGACAATTTAGTCCTTTCATCATCGTTGAACCAAAGCACATGGGTCGGACCAAAAACCCACTGTACTTTATTATTATTATTATTATTATTATTATTATTATTATTATTATTATTTAGCACGTGCGGGCTCAATTAAATCGTGTCTTCCCGCACACGATTTTTAGCAGGTCTTCATGTCGCTTCGGACTCTTCGTAAGGATCTTGTCTACACAATTATTAGCATATTACATTAAAAAAAATGCTCCAAATTTTTATCACATGTTTCTTCTTCTCTCTGGAGTTAGCTTCACCATCACATTGATTTAAGGACCGTTTGGTATCATTTTTGTTTTTGTTTATTGTTTAAAAAATAATTTACAAAGAAAATGTTGATTAAGAGTATTTATGTTTTTTGTTTTGAAAACTAAAAATATTTTTTTAGAAAAAAATAGTAGAAACAAAAAAAAGTTGTTTACCATATTTTTCATAAACAAAAAATAGTAAAAATAAATAAATAATTTATGACGCAGATTATAGTACAATATGTTTGTTTACCAAAAATAAATAAAATTATACTTTTGTTTTTATTGGACATATTTTTTTTCTTAAACAAGTAACAACATAGATATGACAAACATGTTTATTGTTTACAAACAAGCTGAAAACGAAATTTTTAGAAATAAGAAAAATCATAAGGACAAAAAGCAAATAAACGAAAGTGTTAGCAAACTGGATCTATGTAATCCTATGGATTTCATGTCTGTATGAATTTATATTGCCATAGCCATCAATTAAGGTAAACGATACTACATGTGAGAATGACACAATTGCAACACAGATCTATTATCTTCCGTGGAATCGAGAACAGAAGAAAGAGGCATTGTTAAGCGCGCTACGCCAACACATCCTTAAATTAGCTGATTGTTGGTTTTTCTATCATCCAATCCACAAGAAATCGAATAAAATCAGGAGCACAGCTTATTATACATGAAAGAGTCGGATGCTCAATCGGAGACTTTGGAGAAAGGAGGCTTTTCAAGTTTCTAAACCTTATAACATTTAGGAAATTGCTCCATAGAAGTTATATTGTAGGTTTTATTTGGGCTAATCTTCAGCATGTCTGCTTATTGGGACTAACTTCATATTCTCAAAACTTTAGACCTAGTTTAGTTACCAGAATTTGAGCTTAGAAAATAAAAGTGATTCCTTTCATGCGTTTGGAAGCCAAAGAAAAAAAAGTTGGAATAGGAAAATGATTTCCAAGGGATAGGAAAATAGGGAAAAAAAAATGTTTCCCCTCATCTTTCTAAGGAGTTACTTTACCTCCAGCTTTCCTGCATTTATTACAATTCTTTTTTATTAAAATATTCCTGCTCGAAAATATTATTACTATTTTTATCCATAATACATTTTAGACAAAAATATTTTCGAGTAATAAGTTTTCTCATTAGCACGAGGGTATTATTGAAAAATCGACTTGATTTTGTTTTATTTTTCTTACAAACACCAAACACTATAATAAAAAAATAAAGATATATTTCGACTATAATTCCAGTCTTTCCAAACATAGAAAAGAAAAATTGATGGAGATTATAATTTTTCAAAGAAAAAAAAAACAAAGAATCAATTTTCTTTCCTTTCCTTCCGCGAAACTAAGGCAAAATTAACCTAACAAAAGAGTGACATTGTAGTCCTCTTGTTTTTTTTTTTTACACAGTGAGTCTAAAAATACAAGTATAATTGCTAAATAGAGAATTATTTTATCTAGAGACAATTCTACAAGAAACTCAGTTGAGCTCTACAAGCCGAGTTAGTTGTTGGCTACTGATATTTTCTTGTTCAATTTTAATTTTAATTTTAATTTTTTTATTTTAAAAAAATATTATTATTACTTTTTTAAATACAAAAGAGCAGTTTATCACGCCTCGAGCTTCCCGGCTCGTCAATAGAGCAGCAGGATAAGAGCTTAACGTCATATTTTTGATAATTAGTGCAAGAATAAGGCATAGCTGCAGAAAATTGGTCCATGTATCAACAACTCTTCGGGCCTCACTACTTTGATAGTAGAAACTAGCAGTTCACTAGAAATAGTAAAAACCGAATAAATTCAATAAATAGAATAAATCATGTATCGACAACTCTTCGGTTACTTCTTCTCGCATTGCTGGCTTATTATTAAAGAATATATCACGGCTGCTGTTCTAGATGTTTTTTTGGTGGGATTCAAATACCAGGAGGGATTTCGTCTGCTTATATTGTCCTCATTCCTAAGGTGGACAAGCCCCTTCGTTGTCAGGACTTTAGACCAATTAACTTATGTAATTTTTCGCATAAGATAATTTCTAAACTCCTAGCGGACAGGTTATCAGTGGTGCTCCCGAAAATTATATCGCGAGAGCAGTCCGGTTTTGTAAAAGGGAGAAGCATCTATGAAAATATTAGTTTGGTGCACGAGATGATCGACGCCATCAACAACAACATTATTGGAGAAAATTTGGCCGTTAAATTGGACATGTCCAAAGCCTACGACAGGGTCAGTTGGAGGTTCTTACTTGTCGTGCTTCGGAAACTTGGTTTTAGCTCACAATGACAGGATCTTGTGTTCAGAGCTATATCTAATTGTTGGTATTCCATATCGATCAACCGTAAAGTCGATGGCTTCTTTAAATCCTCAAGGGGACTTCGCCAAGAGGATCCACTATCACCGGCCTTGTTTATTATTGCTCTTGATGCTCTTAGCAGAAAGTTGGCCCACCTTCGCCTACATGGCCGTATTAAACCTTTTAGCGGCAGGAAGGAATCCCTCCGAGTTTCGTATCTCTTCTACGCGGATGACTGTAGAAGCATGGAAAAGAATAAAGAAAGGCCTATGCGGCTCCGACGGAAAGATTCCCATGCGGCTCAGGATCCCCATGCGGCTCAGGAGTCCATGCGGCTCAAGAGTCCATGCGGCTCGGATAGTTCAATGTGGCCCTGAAAGAAGCCACGTGGCCTTCAACAGTTCTTCTCTACATTCTGCTGCATTTAATGTCTTGACGGCTGCTCTGACAAATGACAGCTATGACAGCTCTGACATAAAGACGCAATAATGACTGACATGATGGCGTATCCCTAGGAAAGAGGAAAAAATCTCCTTACAGCTGGCAAAATCCAATAAGTCCCGAGGCCACTCCATGCGGCTGCTGCAGTTATGCGGCCGCCCACTTCATGCGGTTGCCCATCCTCATGCGGCTGCCTATCCCCATGCGGCCGCCCACTTCATGCGGTTGTCCATCCCCATGCGGCTTTCCATTCCCATGCGGCTGCCTATCCCCATGCGGCTGCCCATCCCCATGTGGCTGCCCATCCTCATGCGGCTGCATGCTTCATACGGCTGAGAGGACCACCCATATGCGGCTCTGCCAGGACGGTCCAGTTGAGACACGTGGCGCTCTTAGCAAATTGGACAAGTGGCAGTCTTATCTTCCCTGGAATTATGGGTCCTAACAAATCCTAACAAAAGCAGATTTGTTGCGAGCGTCATAATTGACCAGATCAAATCAAATCAAGCAAATTGGACATGTGGCAGGCTATCACAAATCACAAATATTTATGGCAATCAACATTTATTGTCCACAGAGATTTGATGCAATCCACATTAATTACCTAGATTTGCTACAATCAGAATTAATAGCCCAGATTAATTGATCCTTAACTGCCGACTTCTCAAGGAGGCAATCATTGCAAACCCTAATGATCACACCTCCACTTCTATAAATAGCAAGGTGTCATTCCCTTGCAAATCCTGGAGAATTCAGGAGAGGAAAAAAAAAAGCACTACAGAGACATCCAGAGATCTAGCAACCGAAGGCGCAAGGGAGTCTCCCCACACGTCCAAGAGCATTTCTTCACCAGAGCCAAGGCTACGTCTGATCGTCTAAGGAGTAAGGCAGAGCTGCCGTCGCTTTCCCGAGCCTCTACCGTCACCCCCCAGAAAAACTAAACAATTGTACTTAGATTGTTGTACCTAGATTTTCGTCCCTAGGCTTTCTTTGTACGAGCGAGTTTGTATTGTGAGTTTAAGTTCAGTCCTCCTATATAAATTGTTCTGTACTTTCACAATCAATGGCAAACACGATGACGATTCTGCTAGGGACAAACTTCTCCATGGCTGAAAAGTTGGTGACACAATCGGATGCAGCCAAACTTGGCTCCACACAACAGAAGATGGTCGTCCGCTTCGACCAACAGGCGTTTGAAGAAATGCTCTCCGACGGGAGCGCTGGCCCGGTCCAGAAGCGAACCCGCACAAAAAAGGCTCGCAGGGAGTGGAGGCCAAAATCATTGGCTCCTCCCCAAGCTCTGGACGGAGTACTCTCTGCTGCCTAAGACGGCGAAGGCAACTCTCATGCGGCCCCACTTCAAGCCATAGAGAACTCTGCTTTCCCTAAGTCCGGCAGAGGAAAGCACTACGATGCTAGACTTGCAGGGACAAAGAGTGATTCTATGTGCTCCAGGAAGAATCCAAACAAAGGCACTAGCCGCAGGCTGAACATTCATGCGGCTAAGATTGCCAGCCGCATGCATGATGTCCATACGGCCAAGATTGCCAGCCGCATGCATGATGTCCATGCGGCCGAAACTGCCAGCCGGATGCAGAATACCCATGCGGCCAAGATCTCCAGCCGCATGGAGAAAACTTATGCGGCCGAGACTTCCAGCCGCATGAAGAAAGCCCATGCGGCTACGGTTGCCAGCCGCATGAAGACTGTTGATTCCAGCCGCATGCTGTCTGCTCCACGCGGCTCAGGCTCAGTCTTCGATCGCCTCTCCTATGGTCCTGATCTCTCATGCTCCCGAGAAAATATGTCTGACTCTCTGCAACACCATTTAGACTCTTCCTACTATGTGCCCTCACGCACTAAAGTGAAGAAGTCTTGGACAGCGCGAGCCTGGCGAGCTCAGTCTGCTGTCCCGACCTCTGACCATCCGAGCGCTCCACATACTGTTATGCGGGCCTCTGATGGGAAGTTGTAAAGAACCACTCGAGTCCAGCCCCCGGCGGCAAACGGACAGAATGGTTCCCAAAAGTCTCCTAAAATTCAGGGAGCAAAGATGGTCATTCCAGACCCATCTGACTTGCGTGAGGTTATCCTCCATAAGCGCAAGAAAAGAGAAGAGGCCTCGGTGTGCAAAGAGTCCTCCCACGGACGTCACTGCACCCAAGTCATCGTCAACTGCTGTTGCAACAACGCGACGGTACGAGAAGACCGATAGTCCGTCTACCAAAGATTACAACAGCCGAGCTCAGGGGATGAGGCGCCTTCCGTTGTCTCCTGTAACTCTACTCAGAAAATCCCCGCCGATGGGAGAGGGAAGAAGATAAACGTTTCCAGCCCGAAGATTTCAACCACTATAACTAAGAAACTGTCGTCTAAACGGTTGCCCACCATCGGAGTTTTCTAAGGTACCCGTTCAAAGACGAAATCTGCTACAGTGGGAGATTCATCATCCACATCACTGGGGGTCGCTGAAACTGGGGATAGCACTCCTCCGAACATCCACGATAATTCGATGTTCCAAGGAGACGAGCTCGGGAAAACAACCCTTCCATCATATACAGCAGGTGCCGACGTCCCCGAGGACGTCCACGACTCTCAAGATGAAGCAAGCTCTGAAGCTGGGGGTACTATTCCTTCTGAGTCCAAACCAGAGGAGAACATTCCCACATACCCCGATGACTTCTCGGTACAGGGGTATGATTCGGAGGGCACGTCATCCACCGTCCCTTCCACTTCTACTCATGTGAGGACGGCATTCATGACAAACGACGAACAAGATGGTCCCAGTGATCGCCAACGCATCGATACTCTGGAGGCCATACTGCGCACTTTGGTCAAATCGGTGGACGAGATCAAAGTAGCCCTCTTTACTCTGCAAGGAGGGACGGTTGGCCAAACAAACTTGGGTTCCGCAGTAAATGTAGACTCGAACTCAGCGGCACCGAACCTGGGCAATAATCCTCCTGAAATGTCGACTCCTACCGCTGCAAACGAAGCCAGAGAGGCAAGAAGAGAGGTCCACGAGCTCCGGGCCATGTTCCATGCCCGAGAAAACTGCCAAGACCTCAGGATACGACAACCGTATCCCGCAGCGTGGAGAGATGTTCCCTTTCCACCAAAGTATAAACCATTCCACATCAATCCATATGATGGAAAGACCTCCGCGAGTCGGTACATCACTTACTTCGAGGTCACCATCGACCATCTGCCCTATGACGATGCCATCCTTACACGATTATTTATCGGAGCATTGGAAGGGGTCGCCTTCGACTGGTACCGTAACCTACCAGACAACTGCATCCACTCCTTCGCCAGCTTCAAGCACATGTTCTTGGAGAGATTCTACGAAGTAGGACAGGATGTCACAATGTCCACCCTCATGGACGTCGTTCAAGGGAAGAAGGAGCTGACAAAGAACTATATCGAGCGGTTTCGCCAAACCGCAATGAAGTTGCCGTCTGGTAATCCGGATTCCTCCTTAATTGAAATTTGTCAAAAGAGACTGCTCCCAACAATCAGCCTCTGGATGGGCGAAAGTCAATTTAAGGACTGGAAGACGTTTATCATCAGTGCCACTAGCGCCGAGGACAGGTTGAAGAAGGCTCGCCAACTGGGATTGCACATCTCGGAGGGAGAGGACAAGGGCAAGCGCCCTAATACCAACAACAACAATGGTAGTAACGCCTCCAAAGATTGGGACAACAACGGCAAGCAGGCTATGGTGGCTGACACAACCCAGAAGCCTGAGTCAAAACCGGCAGACAAGCAATGGCCGCAAATGACCTACTCCTTCGAAGACGGCCATGTCAAGCCCATCTTGGACATGCTCATACAAGGAGATAGAATTCAGCTCCCTCCACCAAGACGGGAACCTCGGCCCGCAGAAATGGAGAGCCCTAAGTACTGTCATTACCACCGCTACGTCCACCATGCTACACACGACTGCTACCAACTGAAGCGATACATCCAACATCTCATCGATTCGAAGGCTCTGGCCAATGATTTCGAGGAGGTAACCGTGGCAGCCAACATGGTGTCCGTACAGTTTGGCAGCTTCCCTCCGACAGAGACTCAAGACGGCGTGATACCCATCCCTCGGGCGACAATGGAGATTGCTAATCTTCTACCTCCTCGAGATCAGGCTACTGGTCTAGTACCCCTTACCACGTCACGAGGGAAGGTCATGTGGGTCCATCCAGACTTAGTACCTGAAGTGACTCAGTCTACACCACCCTCTATTGGCAAGAAGGAGAGTAGAAAGGTCAGATCCTGCCGCACAATCTCGGCAGATGTCGAGGAAGCCACAGCTGTCGTTACTCGGTCTGGTGCTCAATCCCAACCTACACCAGATAACTCGACTGAAGAACATCAGCCGGCTACTGCTGACGCTGCGGGACCTTCTCAACCTCCGATGACCGACAAGCCTAGGCCGAAGAAGACTCGCTTTGACAAATCCCTCCGAAAAGAGGCACCTCATGGGCTGAAAAGGCCCTACAACTTTGACATCTTGGCACAATTGGCCAACACACCGGCCAAATTATCATTATACGAGCTCCTGAGAATCTCCAAGGATGTTCGCGCGGCCTTGAGTGATGCACTCCAGAACGCCGACGCATATCTAGCTCAGGTCAACCTCACGGGAGAGAGCCCGCCTGCAGATCTCCAAGACAGCACTTGCATGGGAGCGATGCCCAACATTGTCTTCACTCCACAGGACATGCTCATCAAAACCAACCTGCACGATCGTCCGTTATATTACACTGGATACATCGGCGACCTAAAGATGGATCGGATGCACATTGATCCTGGTTCTTCCATAAGCATCATCTCGAAGGGTCTATTACACCATCTTCACATTCCTATGCATCGCCTAACGCCAACAAGCACCGCCATCAGCGGTTTCAATTCGGGCAGGAGCTTCCTGATTGGGAAGATTCGCTTGAAGTGCCAAATCGGCGATCTTCAGTCAGAAGTGACCTGTTACGTCACAGATGCGGACACTTCCTACAATATTCACTTGGGGCGTCCCTGGATACACGATTATATGATCGTGCCTTCCACACTACACTAGTGCTTCAAGTATGTCGACAAACACGGCTTCGTGAGGACAGAATTTGCCGACATCGATCCCTTCAAAGGGGTCGAATCCTACTACTCAGACTCCTGTTTATACGAAAAGTCGAAGAGGCACCTTGGTGAAGGAGATGTGCAAGCCCGAACTGAGACAGCCACAGGATCAGAAGAACCTCTGACGATCCACCTCCAAGCTCGCAAACCTGGCAAGTCTGCACCCCTTACAGCCGCTCTGCGTAAGGACGCAATCAACCTCTCGGCACAAGAGGGGCAAATAATAATCCGGCTGCCAAGGTCCGGCCAAGCGCCAAAACCCACAATGGAGCCACTGACAATCAGACTGCTTAGAGTCGGCCAGCGACAAACGGAGAAGCTCAATCCCTCCGACAAGCCAATGACGATACGTCTTCCTAAAAAGAATCGTCAGCCCGATACAAAGTCTGGGGCTTCTAGCGAGCCAACCACTCCCCGCCCAGTATCGAGTACCAAACTAGGGGTCGCTAGTTTGCCAACGACTCCATGTTCTGCTCTACCAGCGGAACCCCTGATGATCAAGTTGTCCAAGTCATCCTCTCAGTCTTCATTTATACAGGGGGTGGCCGAAGAAGAACCAGAACTGGCCAAGTATGTGGCTGCTCACACTGATGTTCCATCCACAGATGATGTAATTCCGTTAGAAAAGATACCTTACTTCATCAATAAAGGGCTATCTTTGAACTACATCGAGCTTAATAAGCTTTGTACAATATATGATATAGAACACGGTATAGGCACTCACCTACATACACAGGTGATAAATGTTTACACCGCAAATTAACTCACTTCCGTGGAAGACGCTTACCGCATAATCGAGGGAGGGGACCATCCAATCATCTTTGGTCGGAAAAATGATCCGCAGCCCTTCACCATGGAAGAAGTCGATCTCGAATTGGACGCCGGGAGACTGCCTCTCTATCTATATAGCCCTCAATCCAAATACCTCATGCAAAAACAGGAGTATGATCTGGAGACTACGCCAGGTTTGAACTACGGCACTGGTCGACGATTACCTTTAAAGTTGCCGGTCCCGGCTGGCAAACCACAGGACTACTACAACAAGACCCGATACGGATTGGGATATGTTACGCCTGCAACGACCCCTGAAAGCTCAAATGAGGAATGCGACTGGCATTCACACTCAACCGGATCACCAACTTCTGATTCGGACATCAGCATCGAGGATGTATTCAGGTGAATCCTGTCTGTCAATATGGCATTCGCTGATGCTTACGAAGAAGTTGAAGACTTTCCTGAACTCCTCGAATTAGAACCGTGGGCCCAACAGCTGGATGCGCAATGGAAGAAGCGGTTTGAACAAAAAGAGCCTCCTACTGAAGATGAGGTCATGCAAGTGGATCTCGGCAGCGACTCTTCTCCAAAACCAATCTTCGTTAGTAAAAGCCTGACAGACGAAGAGCGAGAATCGCTACTGGAACTCGTCAAAAAATATATTTATGTGTTCGCTTGGAGCTATGAAGACATGCCAGGGCTAAACCCCGATGTTGCTCTTCACAAGCTCAACATTCGGCCAGATGCAAAGCCAGTCAAACAACAGCAACGACGCTTCCGCCCAGGCATCATGGATGTGATCGAAGCCAAAGTCAACAAACTGATAGCCAGCGACTTCATTCGTGAAGAACAACATCCGGTCGCCAACATAGTACCGGTCCTCAAAAAAAGTAGAAAGATTCGAATCTGCATCGACTTCCGCAATCTGAACGAGGCATGTCCCAAAGATGAGTTCCCCCTCCCTATAACAGACATCATGATTGACAAAACTTGCGGCTTCGAACGTATGTCGTTCATGGATGGCTTCTCGGGGTACAACCAAATTAAGATGTCTCCTAACGACGAAAAGCATACATCATTCCGAACACCAATAGGCACGTTCTGCTACACAGTCATGCCTTTCGGTTTAAAGAATGCTGACGCCACCTATCAGAGAGCTATGATCATCATCTTTAGAGACCACTTGCGCAAAACAGTGGAATGCTATGTTGACGACATCGCCGTCAAAAGTCGCTCTAAAGAAGATCATCTGCATAATCTAAGGACAGTGTTTGACCTGATGCGAGCGCACAATTTGAAAATAAACCCCACGAAATCCTTCTTGGGCGTATCCAGTGGAAAGTTCTTGGGTTTCATCATCACCTCCCAGGGTATCCACGTAGACCCTGAGAAGACGAAGGCAATCATGGAGATAAGTCCCCCGAGAAATCTCCGAGAACTCCGAGGCCTTCAAGGGAGGTTAGCTTACATTAGGAGGTTTATTTCCAACCTCTTCGGGCGATGTCAGCCATTCACCCATCTCATGAAGAAGGGTGTCTCATTCGTATGGAATGAAGAATGCCAGCGTGCCTTCGACATCATCAAAGAATATTTGTCGAACCCTCTAGTCCTAGTGGCCCCGGTTGCTGGAAAACCATTCCTGCTCTATGTACGAGCAATGGAGCATTCCCTCGGCGCTCTGCTAGCACAAAACAATGATACAGGCCATGAGCAAGCTATATATTACCTCAGCCGAATGATGATCAGGCCAGAGCACCGATATACCGCCGTAGAGAAGGAATGCCTCGTCCTAGTGTTCGCCATTCAAAAGACGTGACACTATGTCACGGAAAAAACCATACATGTGATATCACGAGTCAACCCCCTCAGGGTCCTCATGACTAAACCAGGGGCACTCAGCTCTCGCTTCGCTACATGGGAAATATCACTGTCCCACTACATATGATCTTCGTCCCGCAAAAGGCTGTTAAAGGTCAAGCTCTGGCAGACTTTTTAGCAGCCCACCCAGGCGCCCATACCCCCCCGTCCCTCCCCCCACACACCCACCCCTAACCCGAACCCTAACCCTCCCCTCCTCCCAGCCCCCTTCCTCACCCCCAGCCGCCCTCACCCTCCCTGTCCTACCCCCCCAGCCACCCCCAACCATTCCTCACCCCCAACCACCCGCACTCCCTACCCCTCCCCCCGAGCTACCAGCACCCCCCAACCACGAACAACCAAAATAGAGAGAGAGAGAGAGGGAGTCACATACTGAAAAAGAGTCGCCGGAGAGAGTGAGAGTCGTCGGAGAGAGTGAGAGCACCGGAGAGAGTGAGAGTGAGAGCGCCGGAGGAAGAGAGTGAGAGAGTAAAATGGATGGGAGGAAATTAATGGGGGGAGATTTAATTTAATTAGAATTTAGCGATGTTCATACTAACGTCGCTAAATTAGTCGCTATTAGCGACGTCATAGCGACGTTACGCGACGACTAGCTCATGTAACTAATATACGTCGTTGTCACGTCACTATTTTTATCGCTAGTAGCGACTGTTAGCGACGTTTTAATTATACGTCGCTAATGTCCATAATTTAGCGACGTTTTACGAACGTCGCTAAATTTACGTCGCCAATTGAGCATATTTTAGTAGTGGGCATCATATTTATGTCCATAATAGATCAAAAACTTCGGGTACTTCCCAAATTGCAATAACCACCAAAAAGCAACAACCAATCTCGTTATATTTGCCAAATCAAACTCGATCAACAATAAAAAACAAGAATATGAAATAGGTAGTGTTCTGGAATCTTACCGATTCACAACTGCAAAAACACTGATCCTCGAATCCCCAGCTTGAAGTTTGACAAGGTACCTCCTCTGAGACATATCAACAAACACGTGGTGAGTAGATCGAACAAGAACAGTTCAAATATAAGAATATAATATAGACGTCCTTCCCAGCATGTTGTGCACGACCCAGAGGGATTATCTCGTCCACATTGTATCAAACATGTCTATAAACTTAAGGTGTCTATATAGATTAGGGTGCTAAGAATGGACAATGCATGTTAGGCCAACCAGATGATCGAATCAGTACGAAAAAAGAGAGTAACGTCACAGAAGACGATGGTTAGATGAGTATTCTGCCCACATTGTATAAGAAAGTTCTGAAATAAAAAAATTATAATCCAAACAATAGTACAACAATCAACCAAGTTGCGGTTCGAGCTCAATGTAGTCTAGAACAAATTAGATTTAGGTTTCAAAACTATATAGAGCAAAATTGTCTAGAATGTTGACCCATATCATGCAGATTGCCAAACAATACCTTGTCTTGCATCGATTGTTCAATATCATAGTAAGCTATATAATACACAAAATTCATATTTTAAGTAAAAAGAGTTAAATGCTTTTTTATTTTTGTTTGAGAATTGTTACTCAAAATTAGCATTTACTAGATTTTTAGAAAGTTTAGAGTATCATAACTATAACACAGATCTATTTATACATGTAACAATTTAAATTTTGTAGAGTTAGATCAACAAAAAAAACAATCCACCAGAAACATCACCTATTTGGTAGGGACAAGTCCTCTGATAAAATTAAATATGTCAAGTCAAGGTAATTGGCTAAAAAGATGCAGTACAAATTTTGTTCGATAGACCATTTTTGTTGTGCCAAGAACCATTTCAACACCCATCACCGAGCTCCAAATGAATATGACATGCTGACCTCCCATATCAGATCCATCCTTCTATGTGTCCTCTACAAAAATCCATCTTCAACAGGTTAGTATACTACAGCAAATAAAATTTTCCATTATCATAAAGTCACATACTATATATATGTTTTAGATTTGTGTTCACGACTTCATATTTAGAGGCTTTACATTTAGACGAATAAATTGTAACTCATCTCCCCATGACCACGAGCTATGGAGGTCTGAGTACTTGGCCCCTTTGATATATCAAACCACACATATACAACCCTGGAGTATTGATGGAGTACAATAACATCTTTGAATTTTTGTCGGAGGAAACAATTACTACTAAGATTGATACCTATTTAATACACAATGTATATTCACCACTAGATTTCATGTGTAACCCCTGAGATATTTAAAGGATGCTATATGGATGGTTAACTAAATAAGCATCAAAATCAAATTAAACTGGTCAATATACAATAGACAAGATACATGTGTATCATAAATTCTTGGACCAGCATCTAATAATACTACAAGATGGAAACCCTTCATGAGAAATTTTTGTTACCACTTCCTCTGGAACATCACAAAAAAAAAGACTATTAGAATAAAGGAGAGGCAAGTTTTTTTTATCTCATGCTAGTTATATCAAATAAAACATGGTTTTGTAAGATAATATCTAACTCTTACAAATGCTTCAAGTTGGTGGTGAGAATAGTAGATAGCTCTTTGAATAATCAACAAAGCAAGGACACCAAAATTCTGCATCCAGTGCTAGGTTATAGGAAGCCCATGCCATGCCAGTACTTCAGCTGCCAAAGTGCACCAGATGCCACACACATGATCCTTAGCGGCACAGCATAGCATACCAAGACATTGATGGCCCTTGATCTGCATGCATAGAAGCTTTATATCATTATATGGTATTACTACAACCTAGCTTCAAGTCGCAAGTCTGACAAGTGATTAGATATAATTAACACGAAGAATCAAGATCCTAACTCGAGAAAAGAAATCTAACCTACAGCAGCAGATCATGGATGCTCTGCATTTAGCTCCATTATATAACCCCATAAATCACCTCTAGCACAGACACCAGCATTGACGTCTTACAATAGTCCAAACTAGACCACTTTTGAACCACTTCCATCACCAATAGTGCTAACCATTGTGAGAAAATTATATCATTGTGCGTTGTGCTGTTTGCAAATAATACAACTATACAATCAACTTCAATACAGATCAAAGAGTATTTGACATGAACAAGAAAAAAAACCAAAAAGGGGAAAAAAAGGTAGATGAAAATCTCATAATCAATATATGGAGGTGGGTTAAAAACCTCAACCACCGATTACGTTGATGGCCTTCTTATTTATAAGAAATTGAGTAACAATAAAGATAGAACAAAATAATCTAAGATAACAATAATATAATGAAGAAATATCCTCATTATCCATAATAATTGTTATGGATGAGTTGGAGGTTTGAATTAATAAGTTCAAATCTTGAACTTGTAATTGGTATGATCCTCTAACATCTCCCCTCAAACTGTGCGTGGTGGCCATGCATAGTTTGTCGCATAATAATTCCATAGCAGTTCATCCAACATCTTGGACTTGTTTGAGAGAGAGAGAGAGAGAGAGAGAGAGAGAGAGAGAGCATCTTGGACTTTTTGAAGAGAGAGCATCTTGGTCTTGTTGAAGGGAGAGCACCAAGTTCATCTACCATCTTTTTGTCCTTTATTTTTTTCTGGTATTGCTTTTGAGAGTTTTCCACACAGAATAGAGTGTTCTGATTCCATTCACGAAGAAGACGATCAGATGTGTGGGATTGTTTGAATTTGGAGTGTTGGGTTGTTTGGATTTTATGTGATGCATCAGTGGGATTATTTGAATTTGGTGTGTGGGGTTGTTTGGATTTTGTTTTGGTACAGAATTTCCCATATCAGTGGGATTTAGGACTGTTTGGATTTGGTATGTAGGATTATTTGGATTTGGTGTGATGCATCAGTGTTTGGATTGAATTTTGTGTGTGAGATTGTTTGGATTTGGTGTGATGTATTTGGGAAGAAACAATTTTGTGTCGAGTGATCACAACCTGCTTTGATACGAAGAAGAAAAACTGAAAATGGGAAAAAGGTAGATAAAAATCTCATAATCAACATATAGAGGTGGGTTAAAAACCTCAACCACCGATTAAATTGATGGCCTTCTTATTTATAAGAAATTGAGTAACAATAAAGATAGAACAAAATAATCTAAGATAATAATAATATAATGAAGAAATATCCTCATTATCCATAATAATTAATATGGATGAGTTGGAGGTTTGAATTGATAAGTTAGAAGAAAAACCGAAAATGGGAAAAAAGGTAGATAAAAATCTCATAATGTGGGTTAAAAACCTCAACCACCGATTACATTGATGACCTTCTTATTTATAAAAAAATGAGTAACAATAAAGATAGAACAAAATAATCTAAGATAACAATAATATAATGAAGAAATATCCTCATTATCCATAATAATTGATATGGTGGAGTTGGAGGTTTGAATTGATAAGTTCAAATCTTGAAATTGTAATTGGTATGATCCTCTAACAGAATAGACCAATCAAAGAACATATAATCCCTCGCAGTTACAGGTCAGGACCAACTACAATGCAATAGTGTATGTACTTGATGTTGCCATGCAACTGCCAAAAAGGTAGACAGAAATTTCACTAATAGAAACATCATTTTCTAGTAAATTGCAGCTTGCATCATCATGATATGAAAGTCTAGTCATTTAACATTCAATAATTTGAATCCAGTTTAAACCATTTTAGCCGGTACAAAAAGATCGAGGCAGAAGTCTAAATATCCACTACTAGGCCAAGCCACTTTTTGATGATTCTACCACGACCTTAAATAAAAAGCACAATACTAAAATGCTTGGGAGGAAAGGGTTCTGCATCAATATAAAAAGTGTTAACCAAAAGTTTGAAACCATAAAAACAAATATATTATGTACTATAAAAATAAATATATATTATGTAACCATAAAATTAATATATGATGTTCTCTCTCTCGATCCGGAGTCCTGCGTCGGGGAGATGGCATCGATACCGGCAGCTAAGGGGGCAGATGCTTGAATTTATAGATACATTAAAAG
This sequence comes from Iris pallida, assembly GCA_029216955.1. NCBI lineage: Eukaryota > Viridiplantae > Streptophyta > Magnoliopsida > Asparagales > Iridaceae > Iris > Iris pallida. The sequence goes on along the minus strand of JANAVB010009198.1, from coordinate 16,412,703 downwards.
ATTCGCCAATAAATGAGTATACCTGTGGAATGTTGGAGGAGATAGTTCCGACAAGGAGCCGAGCCGAGCTTTGGTGCAACCTTATTTAATGGTTAGGCTTAATATGGACTGTCAAATTCTGAAAAAATCTGAGAACACTTGAGCCATGTGTTATACACAACTGTCATCTAAATCTGAGTTTTCACATTTGCCTTCACCCATTGACACATTCCCTATTGATTCACTGATTTTAATTCTACATTTCCTAATAACCTATGTCACTCACAACTTAGCTTAACACCCTAACTATTCACTGTCATGCACTGACCAATTCGACACATGCTCCACACACACACATGGCACTACTATGTCATCTGCAACAACAACCAATATCACAAACAGTAAGCTAAAACAATTCATAACACTTGAGCAACAACATATCATACTAGAAGTAGTTAGATAACAAGCAGACCAATCATCCAAAAGATATTAAAATCGAAGTTCCACAAACTTGGTCGTGTTATGAATTTATTACCAACTTATTGATCAAACTAAACAAGACCATGCTGAGACTGGAAATCCAAATTCCCCAAATATGGCCTTATTTTTTTACCAACTTCTTTATCATACTAAACAATCAACAAGTAAAAGAACAAGTGAGTAATTTCTAAAGACCAACAAACTTCTCAAGCTAGCAAATTATGTAACACCAAAATACCAGAATTAAAGAACACATACAAACCCTAATCAAATCAAAATCAAGATTGTGAGAGAGAAGGAGAGGACGTACCTTCAACTCTTCACAGGTGACGAGAGGGCATCGTGTTGTCTTTGGCGGATTTCACGGGAGCTCCAGAGAGAAACTCGAAATAGGGTTTTCACAGGAACTCCAGAGAGAGAAACTCAGGGAGGGTGTTCTCTAAAGGGGGTTTTATCAAGAGATGGTTCATACATAAATAAATGGGACTCGAGAGATTGTTTCACAATAACTCGAGAGATGGTTTTCTCTTAGGGTCTGCTTGGATTGAGGGTTAAGAGGGTTAAGTGAGGGGAAGTTAAGTGAAGGAGAAATAAAATCATGCTTGGTTTGAGGGTGGAGGTTTAGGAGGGAGGGTTATAGAGGGTTTAATGAGGGTTTATTTCACCCTCTTTTGTCCATTTTTTAACCCCCCAAATCGGAGGGTTAACGAGGGTGATTGAGGTATTTTGTTTAAAAAGTCATAAATGTTCCTTATTTGTTTATAAAATATCATAATTTTTTCCTCCATTTTTTCTTATTCTCAACAAGTTAATCCGTAGCTTCTTAATTTGTGAAAATATTTTGACAAGTTCTAATTAAAATTTCAATCAAATTTAATTTTATGACATATGTAATAAGGTTATTTTGGTAACTATCATATTTTTATTAATCACCCTCTCACTTAAAACCTCCAATCCAAGCAAGAGTTATTAAACACCCCCCACTTAACTCTCCCTCCAATCCAAGTAAGGTTCTATGTATTGAGTCTACTCTCCCTCGCTTAACTCTCCCTCATTTAACCCCACTTAACACTGCTTATTTTTTTTTCCCTCAATCCAAGCATACCCTTATAGAGAGAAACTCGAGAGAGGGAGGAGCTAGGTTTTCACAAGAAACAGGGAGGGAATAATGAAAAAACTTTGCGAGAATTTTGGAATATAAATTTTCCAGTGTGTTAATTTGTCACGGTTTTTAGTGTGACAAATAACATAAAAGTACTTAAATTATAGAATTAGAATATTCGTAACGATTGTTTATTTATCGTAACGGTTAGAACCGTGACAAGATGATAATGGTAATAACTGTTACTAATTAAAAAATGTGTTACAAATTAGATTTATTTAGGGTTTACGATTAATGCTCTATATTGAGTGTGAGTATTGACATCCCCATTTTTATTATCAATTCACTATATTTCACAAATAATATAGTGTCCTCCCATATGCATCCACCAGAAAAGAAGACAATGAGACTTCCAACATTGAATCTTGAATTTATTTATTAAATCCTTGACAGAAAAGTTATCCATCAACAGCTGATTTTTATTCATTTGTGCGCATATTACTAATTTCAATATGGACGTGATGGGACGACTGACTGAGCAATGGTTTTGTTTATACATACATTAATTTGTGCCCATATTACTCATTTGTTTATGTATATTTTTTATTGTTGTGTTTATATATACATCAAATTGGATATAATGAACTAAAACACATTTTATGTTTGTGCAGGTTATCAATCAATGAAAATTTTGGGATTTGTGTTTCAAGCTTCACCTCTACAACCATTTGAGCCGAAATTTGTCATAGAAGACAATTTACATTTTTTCCCCAAAGTAGGACAAATTATGAAACAAACTCAATTTGTATTGAAATCTTGTATTGTTCTTATAATTCGGTACTAAAATACTTTTATAGTTCATGAAACAATATGGCATGATATACCTTGGCATGGCCTTTTGTTGGCTATTAATGTAAATATGGCATGATATACTTTAGCATGGCCTTTGTTTGCTATTAATGTATTTTGGCTATTGAATCCGATTATTTTTATGATATCACATGTCTGGGTTTTTTGAATTAATTTTCACTTTTGTAGTTTGATTGGGATTATATGTCAGTCAAGTATTTCTTTAACTTATTTTTGCTATGTTATATACTTTGTTTATCATTGATATCCTTGCTTAAATAAATAGGGATAGGTATGGAAAGAATAATAATAATAATAATAATTTATTATTATTATTATCATTATTTGATAAAAATTCATAAAAAATCATTTACGGCATACTACATATGCCATAAATGGTAAATATAATTTGTCAAAAATATATTTTACGGCATCAAAATGTATGCCGTATTTGATCTGTGGAATAACTATTACGGCGTGCATCTATGCATCGTATTTGACCCAACGTGAATTTTTATTACGGCGCACACATTTATGCCGTGAAAGAGCAATTAAGGCACACGAAATATGTCGTAAATGGTTGTCGAAATTCTGTGAAAAATATCTATTACGGCGCACACATGTATGCCGTGAAAGAGCAATTACGGCACATAAAATATGCCGTAAATGGTTGTCGAGATTCTGTAAAAAAATATTTACGGCGTTAATTTGTTTACATTTACGACATTCTAAATGCACCATAAATAATAGGATCATTTACGGCATGGTCTTTTATGGCACCAAAATGTATGCCGTAAAAGCTCATTTACGGCACGTTTTGTGCACCGTAAATGATCATTTTTCTTGTAGTGAGTCCAACATCATGATATCAATCCTAGCACAATCACAGAGCTAGTAACGAAAACAATCCAGCACACACTCACATAACCACATATAACTATATCTTTTTAGTATATCATACACGTCCAACCTCTGGAGACAAATTTGGTAACTAAATCCAAAAGAAAATAATAATACATCTGTCTCGTGGAAACTATCTAATACATAAAAATATCTGCACCTGGTCTTCTAGCATTTTCTAGGAGTCGTCATCCATTCCAGCACCATCCTCTTGTCCTGATATATTATGTCAATGATCCAGTCAGAAAAGGAGCAAAGTACAATCCATAACAGTAACACAAATACAACATATGCACAAGTAAAGATGCAATAAAATATGACTAATCTGAATCACCTGAGATGCATAATCTACTAAAATATGAAAGGAGAAGATCATGACACGTGATTTGAAATACATTCGAAATATGTGATCAACTGGAAAAAGATCATGAATAAGAGCAAGTATATTGTACGGCTTAATCACACGTGCACAGGTGTGCAATTAAGCTATCATCATGAATTCCTAAGTTGGGCTTTGGTCATATACCCGCAGTATTTTTCCTCCCCCGATACCAGTAAAGAACAAGAGCATAATAACCAGAAGCACATCCAATCGTGTAATAATGTGTCCAACATGAATACAAGTCTACATGAACTAAATGAGTCAAAGTCATAGAATGTATTTACCTTGTCCTGTAAGATCAAATATGTCTATATGTCCACCTAGAATAGGATAAGAATAGATTATATTCTAAAGAATTACACTATCTAGCTATTTATTAAGCTAACTATCCATAAACTAGCTATTTATATAATATCACAAACTATATATATATAGACTAACTAAAATATAGCTTATCATAGATATATAATTATTAACAAGTAAAATTCTATGGCAACATAACTTTACAGAAAATAATATTAATTAAATTATTCTTTTAGCTAGCAACATAATTCTTAGTAAAATAAAATTATAGATTAGCAAAGCGTCTTAATAGTTTTAGTAAAATATTTAGTATAGGAAATAATATTTAGTAAGCTTATATTACTACAAGAAATATTTGTACATCTTTTAGCAGAACTTTACTATCTAAAACTACCATAAAATGATGAAAATAATAATAATAATAACACCCATCCCAAAGCCCCTCAAAGCCTACAGCCCATCACCCTTTCTCTTTCTATTTCTTTTTCTTCTTTTTCTTTCTGGCCCGTTGGCCTAGCCTACTGGCTGGCCCAGCCCAGCCTACTGCTGTATATTTCTTTCTTTCATTTCTCTTTTTCTTGTTTTTGTTACTAAGCCAATAGCCTATACTCTCCAGACCCGGCCCAACTACACTATAAAAACCCTAACCTTGAATGACATTCTCTCTCCCTCGTTCTCATTCACTCACACACAGCCTCCTAATGAAAACACACACTAATTTTATTTCTCCACAGCCGACATGAATAAAAAACCCTGACACTCATCTTCCTACTCTCTCACTCTCTCACCTTCATTCTTACTTCACACAGCAGCCCACCTAGGCTCTCTTCCTCTCTTATCATTCGTACTCACCAAAAACCCTAAAACTAAAAAGAATAAGAAGAAAAAGGAGGTGAAGAGAAGAGCTCACCATGTAGCACCAGCGGCATAGATCGACGACGAGTTGGTCTAGATCTGTGGCGAGGGATAGCATCAACGAGTCCGGACGGTGGCGCAGCGGCCCAGTGACTCGTAACGACGAGCGTGGGGAAAATTTGTGCTCATTGAACTCCGACTGGAGGCAAACGGTGGCCGGACACGTTGATCCAGTCGATGCGGCTACGGGGAAGACCACTCCTGGAGATATCTGGGTGGGGCAATACTGGACAACGGGGTCATAATCAGCGGCGAAGAAACTACCACGAGGAGGCAGGGGTCCCCGGTGAAGCAGAGGTACATATCGGGGTGGCTGGGCTTGGTGGACCAGATCTGTGGTTCGCCAGTCTCGAGTCTTTACGGTACGGTGGTTCTCCGGTTTGGTCGTGTCCACGAGATGCGAACTCAAGGCAGCCGAATCTGGACACAGCAGTCCAGATCGATCCTCGAGGCGACGATAGTGGCTCCTTGAGCAGATCTGGCGGGGACTCAAGGAGACTGCGGTGGCAGCGTCACGGTACTCCGACTAGATGTCGGCTAGAACGGAAGGGCGAGGGGGACACGGCAGGGCACAAAATTAGGGTTTAGGTTTAGACTAGGGTTTGGGGGTTTGTACGTATCTTGTCAGGGGACATGGATACAACAAAGGAATGGGTTCTGGATGTACTCCTGTGTCGGAGGACACAGGACACGATGGGGGTGGTGTTGACACGAGAGTGTCCGTGTTGGAATGGAAATGTAAATGTAAAGAGAATTAATGAAATGGACATGTTGGGGACACGGTCACTAGGACCACAAGAGTAATGATTAGAATAATTCATCCTGATGACTATTTATAGTCCCATTAGGAATATTTCTGGAATATTTCAGACTAATCCTGATTAGTCTAATAATCCTAGAATGTTCCCACTAAGTCTAGGTGGCTAGACATTGGACTTCCTAAATAGCCAACCTAAATAGAGATATTTACAAATCTACCATTGCTATATTAGGAACAATATAATTAATTAAACTTAAAATATTTTTTTTTTCTTTTTTTTTTTTTCTTTTTTTTTTTAAAACCAAAGCCGATGGACGACTCCACCCGACCTTGGCCCGGAGGCCGTGGCCACCGCCACCCAGCCACCTCCGTGGGAGGGAGAGCTCGAACCCGGCCCTCACCCCCGGTGCACGGTGGTGTTACCAGTACACCACGACTCGATGTGCAATTAAACTTAAAATAGTCTTCTAGCTAATGATAAACAATTAATCCACAAATAACATTTCAAATAAAAAGTAATTAGTACAATCTTAATTAATTTGTTAACAAATAATTTCCAAAATAGAAATCACACTTTCAAATAAATTATTATTATTAAATATTAAATAAGTTCTGAATTAATTATTCCAAAAATGATTAGAAAAATAATAAAATATTAGGAACAAATTTTGAATCTTATTTATTTAGAAAAAGTGGGGTTACAAATGTACCAACCTTAGAAAAATTTCGTCCTCAAAATATCAAATAGCACTATAGGCACGATTATGAATATTAAAGTACATAAATTTTGTAAATGATCAAACCAAATAGGCACGAAATAGAATCAGAGTCAGAATCACAGGCACGTTCAAGTACCCAGACATGATCAAATATAGAATACTTATCTATATACAATTAAGGTCTAGGCATGGTTAAAACTTCGGGTGTGATTAGAATGTAGGCACGATCAAGGTAGGATTAAGCTTAGGCATGATCAAGAGTAGTTTTGAAATATAATAACGATCAGAGTCATTTGGGTATGGCCAAAGATAGAATCGAGATATAGTTGTGATCAAAATTATCTTAGGAATAGAGTAAAATAAAATCAAAATCGAGATCGAAGTATGATCAAAAAGATTAAATTGTTTAGGCATAATTTTTGATAAAACCCTTCAGGAATAAATCGAAGGCATATAGGCATGATCAATATCATGTTCGATGTGATCATAATAGGATCAAAATTACTTAGGTGTTCCGTTTCACTGTAAGGAAGATAGAGTTGGGGTGAGGGCCTACGATGTGATACTATAGTATGACCGAGGGAAAAAGATGTGCAACTCAAAACAGAAGCAGGAATCGTGTTTATAAAAATGTCGGGGGTTATGGATCCCTAATACTACCATCGATCCGACAAAGCAGAACAACCACAAAAACAAGTGGAGTTAGAAAGCTATATGATAGGTGGTAACTATCTTGTACGGTTCGGGGGTAATCGGCGTACTCAAGGTCTAGTCACAACCAAGAGATGTCTAGGCATGATCAAAATTATTTAGGCACGATCAAGGATAGAATTTGAAATTGAAAATCACACAAACACGATCTAAGAGACGTCTAGATACGACCAAAATTCAAAATTTTAGGCACGATAATGAATGTAATCAAAGATATAATCATATAAAAAAATCTAGTATAAGTTTTTATTGAAAACTGAATGGGATTATAAGATTAGGAGGAAGAGCAAGTCACTAAGAATTAAAAAGTAAAATGATGATTACAAGATAGAATATGCAGGAAAAAGAACTTTACATAATAATTATCTCATTAGTCCTTATACGAAACTAATCTTCTAAACTCGCTAAAACTCATAGCACCACGTAAACATAGAGAACTAAGACAACTACCCCAAGCACTATAAGTCATTCTATTCTGAACTAAACGAAATCCATCTAAAAATTGACTAAATTTAATCCTTCCATCACAAGAAGTTTATCTACTAATATTAATTTATTTCAAATTCCAACCTTCCAAATCTAACTACAATCATGATTGCCGCTCAGTTAGCAAATCCTCAAAAATTTTGTTGAATCAATCTATGATTTTGAGAATTTTAAATCCAGAAACAAACTAATCAAATTTAAATCCTCAACGTTTGACAATCTTCTAACAAAATTTCAAAACTCAACTGCTCTTTCCTTTCAACCATAATCCAGTAAACTTGCTCAGTGTTGATGTTCCAGAGTTGCCTACCAATGCTCTTGTCTCTATTCTCAACTAATACTTTGATATAACTCTATAATAGCTTTCTATTGGTTATCCTCGTCATTTCCATGTATAACAATCATCTAAATTTTTAAAAATTTAGACCTTTCAGTGTTCCTTTACTTTGATCTTCATAACCCCTAGTATCCTAACATATAGTTACAAATACACTTTCTTTGTGGGAGAGCCTTATCAAATCTTAGATTTTTTTTTTTGCCAACTCTAATTATGGATTACTCTATCTTCCTTATAACTCATGCCCTTTTAAACCATAAAATTGGTCATTCTACAAAATTGTTACATTCCTTCATTTGTTGGAATCCGGCGCCTAGGCACTAGTAAACACCACTAACGGTTCTATCTTCTTCCTCTCGAATCAGTCACAGGCTCCATAATCTATAACTACCTCAAGACTTATTACTAACTCGCTTACTCACGACCCACACCCAGTGTAGGGGCACGAGAAGTGGGTACATCTAGCCTACGCCGCAGTGTTGGCGGTAGAATGATATTCTAGGTTATTGTCACAACTAA
>JANAVB010009198.1:16286761-16399261 GCA_029216955.1 Iris pallida | reverse complement strand
CAAAATATGCAACTATCAACAAAGTTGAACCACGAAAGAGATTGGACCAATAGATGTTGAAAAATAGTCCTAATGAGTTCTAGAAAAAAAAATCAAGTGGACATTCTATATGAAATCTATGGTAATAGAGATGATTTCTGAAAATGGGATCAACCACTAAGATATTAAATAAGGCCAAAATTTAAACAAATCAAGATAATTTTTGATAAAATTGTCAATGGCGATAAGAGGCCAAACATGGTATATAACATGGATATAGTCTCAATAGCATCCGAAAACCATACATATCCGAAGTCACTGTGCCAAGAGTTCATGCCCTGCCAGTATGCATCTGGCTGCAGTGAACCTTTGGTTCCATGACTCAAATAATGACTGACTACCAAATATTCTATCAACTTTATCCAATATTGTCAAAATAACTCAAGAGATCAACATATTATGCTTTTTGGACATAGCCTCAATAATTTTTGAGATCCCTTGAATACCTGAAATTACTTCGACTTAGAGCCCATGCCTCGCTAGTGCGCAGCTGTCTGTAGTAGATCTGAAATCTCCATAATCTAGATAAATGAATGTAGTGCGCTTCTTCCATGCCATAGTAGGTCGTCGAATATTTTCTCAACTTTATCTATAGGAATTTTCAAAGGAGTTTATGAAAATTCAAATAAGTCCCAAGTTAATCATGATAAGAGAAGATGAAGATATATATTCTTTTATTATCGGTTCTTGAGAATCAAACGATCGATTACCAGGGGAAAAGGATTTAGGTGTATAAAGGGAAGTATATGTTCTTTGACCTTTCTCTATTTCAATAATTTCCAGAAAACATATAGACTTTGAATCGATTCAAACTGACCAGATAATCGAGTTGGCTAAAAATAGAGGGAGTGAGGATTCGGGCTAGAATAATATCTTTGTCTCTCTAGGAAAATCTCAACCTATGATGGAATCATGTTGGAAAATAATTCCTTATGGTCAAGAAAAGTTAAATGGGAAATCAATAAAATCAACAAAGAAATCCGAAATAAGTTTAATAAATAGTACGTTTTCAAGTTGAGTGGAAGAAACCAATAAAAATATTTTGCCTCTGGAAATTACTTAGGAAATGTCGACCTATATCGGAATGATTTTGGTGAAATAATTCCTTATGGTCAAGGAAAACGTTAGGGAATCCAAGAGGCAAGTTGGGTAAATAACTAGTCTATGGGTTCTATAATAAAATATTGGAATTGGATCAAGGAGAGTCAAATTGGAGTAGTTTAGCAAAACCAACAAAAGAATTTAGAGGGCTTAGAAAAATTACCCATTGATAAGAGGTTTGCTAAAAGAGCAATCAAAACTTCTAAAATAGTAATTGGCCTAGTCCTTAAAGAATAATGGAGATGAGAAAATAATTCTTTGGAAACCGACTTTGCATCTCCTTAGTCATCCATATGACTCGAGAAGATACGACAATTTCAAGAAGTAAGACAGATATTAAATATATATAATTATACAATCGGCCTAATCTATGATTGAACATTCCTATATCGCAGGCTTCTAATGGTACTCTATTTCTAAGCACCATTAGATAGACCTGTGTGGACTACCAATAAAAATATGTCACGACCGCTTCCAGATTTTCGAATACGAGTCGAACATGCCCAGCCTACATTGTGGGCACAACATAGTAAGCTGTATTTAATCTCAGGAAAATTCCAATATCAAGATCAATCCTAGCTCAATCACAAAACTAGTAATGAAAATAATCCAGCACGCACTCACACGATCACATATCACAATATCTTTTTAGAACAACATACATATCCATCCTCCGGAGAAAAATTCGAAAACTAAATCCAGAAGAATATAATATTACATTTGTCTCATGAAAACTATCTACTACATAAAAATATCTGCATCTGGTCTTCTAGCATCTTCTAGGAGTCGTCATCCATTATAGTGCCATCCACTTGTCTTGATCTAATATGCTAATGATCCAGTCAGGAAAGGAGCAAAGTACAATCCATAACAGTAAAACAAATATAACATATGCACAAGTAAAGATGCAATGAAACATGCCTAACCTGAATCACCAGAGATGCATAATCTATTTAAACATGAAAAAAAAGATCATGACACGCGATTTGAAATACATACGAAATATGTGACCGGCTGGATAAAAATCATGAATAAGAGCAAGTATATGGAACAGCTTAATCACATGTGCACAGATGTGCGATTGAGCTATCATCATAAATTCCTAAGTTTGGCTTTGCTCACATACCCGTAGTATTTCCCCTCCCCAGGTACCAGTAAAGAACAAAAGTAAAATAATCAGAAGCACATGACCAATCGCGTAACAATGTGTCCAACATGAATACAAGTCCATGTGAAGTAAATGAGTCAAAGTCAAAGAATGTACTCGCCATGTCCTAGAAGATCAAATATGTTTATATGTCCACCTAGAAAAGGGCAAGAATAGATTAGATTATAAATAATGACATTATCTAGCTATTTATTAGCTAACTATCCATAAACTAGCTATTTATATAATATCACAAACTATATATATATATATATATATATATATATATATATATATATATATATATATATATACTAGCTAAAATATAGCTTATCATAGATAAATAATTGTCAACAAGTAAAACTCTACGACAACATAAGTTTACAGAAAATAGTATTAAATTAAATTATTATTTTAGCTAGCAACGTGATTCTTTAGAATAACAATTATAGATTAGCAAAGCATCTTAATAGTCTTAGTAAAATATTTAGTGTAGGAAATAATATTTAGTAAGCTTATATTACTATAAGAAATATTTGTACATCTTTTAGCAAAACTTTACTATCTAAAACTACCAGAAATTGATAATAATAATAATATTATTAACATTAATATTAATAACAACAACAATAACAATAACACCCATCCCAAAGCCCCTCAAAGTCCACAGCCCATCACCCATTCTCTTTCTATTTCTTTTTCTTCTTTTCTTTCTGGCCCGTTGGCCTGGCCCACTGGCTAGCCCAGGCCAGCCCAACCTACTGCTCAGTATTTCTTTCTTTCTTTCTTTCATTTCTCTTTTTCTTGTTTTTATTACTAAGCCCATAGCCTATACTCTCCAGACCCGGCCCTTCTACACTATCAAAAACCTGACCCTAAATGATATTCTCTTTCCCTCACTCTTATTCACTCGTATACAGCCTTTCAAAGAAAACCCTAATTTCATTTCCCCACAACCGACATAAAGAAGAAAACCCGAACAATTATCTCCCTACTCACTCACTATCTCACCTTCATTCTTACTTCATACAGCAGCCCACCTAGGTTCTCTCTTCCTCTCTTCTCATTCTTACTCACCAAAAACCCTAAAACTAAGAAGAACACAAAGAAAAAGAAGAAGAAGGCGAAGAGAAGAGCTCATCTTGTGGCACCGACAGCGAAGATCGACGATGAGGTAGTACAGATCTGTGGTGAGGGATGACGTCAGCGAGTCCGTCCGACGGTACGACAGCTCAGTGACTCGTAACGGGGAGCGATAGGGCAATTTTGAGCTCGGTGAACTCTGACTAGAGGCAAATGGTGGCTAGCCATGTCGATCCGGTCGACGGGACCACAGCGAAGACCACTCCTGGCTAGATCTGAGATGGGGCGGTGCTGGATGACGGGATCGTAATCGACGACGAGGGAACCACGACGACAAGGCGGGGGTACCCGAAAAAGAAGAGGTACATATCAGGGTGGCTGGGCTTGGTGGACCAGATCTGTGGTTCGTCGGTCTCGAGTCTCCACGACACGGTGGTGCTCCGGTTTGGTCATGTCCACGAGATGCGGACTCAAGGCCTGGATCTGGACACGGCAATCCAGATCGATCCTCGAGGCGGCAGTAAAGCTCGGGGCTTTGGCAAGCGCAGTGCTGGTGGCTCCTTGAACATATCTGGAAGGGACTCGAGGAGACTGAGATGACGGCATCACAACATTCCAGCAAGATGTCGGCCGGACCTGGCAAGGCAAGGGGGAGATGGCATGGCATAGAATTAGGGTTAGTGTTTACTAGGTTTTGGGGATCTGTACATGTCGCGTCAGAGGACACGAACACAGCAGATGAACAGGTTCTGGATGTACTCATGTGTCGGGGGACACATGACACGATGGGTTGGTGTTAACACGGAAGTGTCCATGTCGGAATGGGAAATGTAAATATAAAAGAGAAATAATAAAATGGATTTGTTGGGGACACGGTCACTAGAATCACAAGGGTAATGATTAGAATAATTAGTCCAACAATAGTGATGGCTATTTATAGCCCCATTAGAAAAGTCCTTGAATCTCTAGGCACGTGGGCTGAGGAAATATTCTTAAATTATTTTCGACTAATCCTGATTAATCTAATAATTTCAGAATGTTCTCACTAAGCCTAGGTGACTAGACATTCCATAATGGACTACCTAAATAACAAACCTAAATAGAGATATTTACAAATATGTCATTTCTATATTATGAACAATATACGTAATTAAAGTTAAAATAGTCTTCTAGCTAATAACCAATTAATCCAGAAATAACATTTCAAATAATTAAAAGTAATTAGTACAATCTTAATTAATTCATTAACAAATAATTTCCAAAATGGAAATCATACTTTTAAATAAATTATTATTATTATTATTATTATTATTATTATTATTATTAGAATATTAAATAAATTCTGAATAATTTATTCAAAAAATGATTAGAAAAATAATAAAGTATTAGGAACAAATTTTAAATCTCATTTATTTAGGAAAAGTGGGGTTACAGGCGAGGTCACGACGTAGAAGGGAGCTGGGGCACCAAGGGGGGTCACGACCAACGGGAGAGCCGACCGAAATGAGGAGGACCAGAGGTGAAGGGGGTCACGATAGTGGGGGTGCGGTCATGGCAGTAGGAAGGGGACACGGGTCGGAGGAGAGGGGAGAGAGGGTCGAGTGAGAGAGGAGAGATAGAGGCGGTCGATCGAAATAAAATTTTTGATCAACCGCCTAATTTATATAAGTTAGGGCATAGTACGAGGCGACGGATTGGCGGTGTACATATCCGTCGCCAAGAACTAGTTGACGAATCAACGACATCTAATTCTTCATTTCGATCGACCGCCTAATTCATATAAGTTAGTGCACAATATTAGGTGACGGATTGGCGGTGTCCATATCCATCGCCAAGAACTAGGCGACGGATCAACGACATTAAATTCTGATGCAATGTTTGTCTGTGTTGTTCCTGCGGTTGACCGTACAAACTGGTGACGGATTGGTAACGACATGGTGATGAGTTAGCGACGAGTTATCATTTACTTATAACATGGTTGCTGTTAGTCGACACGCCGACGGAGAGTCGTTCCACTTGGTGACGAACATGAGCCATCACTAAATATCAGTCATTGTTTCCTGTATTTTAGTAGTACGAGAGGAGGAACACTTGCGCGTCTAGCCTTTAGTTACCCGTTCTCCTGCAATGGCACCAACATCTGATCAATACACATTTTCTTTCTCTCATAATTTTTAAGAATGAATAAAAGAAAATTCAATAAAAATGGGCAAAAGAATAAAATCATCGAAAACCATCAAGAAAATGCATTCATCAAACCCAAGCAGCAAAAATATCCAAAAAAATTACAATGGAGACATATGGGACGAACTCTTTATGCTCGTTCACCAATTCCCCATCCGATACAATCTTGGGCTCATTCCAACAGAAACCAAACCATGAGTTGGAAAGGTTCTTATGCATTCGTCCGTGATGAATTTGATGCCGACAAGTTTCACCAATACTCTTTTTCGACCGAGTCTATCAAGCCACAAGCATTACCTAGTAGACCGCTCGGAGTGGGGCACTACACGTACAATCACTCACATATTGTTAACACATTCAAACAGGACTTCACAGACAAGTATTCATGAATGGTCATACCATTACTTTATTTACTAGCATATTCAATCTTTTCCTTGTTTACCTATTATTCCACTGATCATGTCATTCATACATGTAAATTTGTTATATGATTCTTCTACTTCAGTAATGCATGCTACTCATTTTATATATTCATTTACCCATTCAACATGCATGCATAACAAGTATATTGAATCATGTGTTAACTAGATGGAAGAATGTAATGTGAGGTTGTGGACTATTACTCGTATACCTATTATCCCAACCTACTCGAATAGTAATTTTCTGGTGCCCACACACAATGAGTGATGGATACCAACTCGCAGTCCATATACCAAACTGTGTATTATGAAGGACATAAGTTACACGTCATCACTGTTACGTTGTTTCTTTACTTGGTTCACACTGTTCTCATCACTTATTGTCATCTCATCATTATACTATTTCAATTGTCAAATAGTTGATCTTGTTACTTGTTTCTCCTAGAGTTATCCATGATGTATTTATTGTTTAGTGTATTTTTATTCATGTTTACTTTGTTCACTTCTGACCGGAGATTATTAAATATTGATATCTTTAAGAAAGAATATGTACCCTACACAATATTGGCTTTCCGAGAGTGAGAGAGGTAAGGATGTGGAGGAGATAACGCGGATCAAGATACTCACCCTCGGAGCCCAGCCAAAGCTTTGCCCCCTATGTACCATCGGATCGAGCGGGGTCCACGCGATGCCGCACGACCTAATGGACAAGGGGGCGCGGGACTTCGGCGAGGCTCCTGATCCGGACCCCATATATATATATATATATATTGAAGCAATTGGTAATTTTAGCGAACTCGCCTCCACTAGGGCTCGAATTCCGACCACTTGGGCTGCATGCATCTCTCTTAACCACAAGGCTAGAGGTCATTTGCCTATATCAATTGTATTGAAATAATAACCGAAAGGACTACAAAAAGGTGGGTCACAAAAAATAGAAGACCACTGCCTGAAAGGAGGAAAGAAATAAAATCTGAGCTGCTCTGCTAATGTCACGACCCGTACCCGGTTTTCGAACGCGAGCTCGTGAGCAAGCCAGCTACGTATCGAGCGGACTCCAGTCCGACTCGAGTACGTATAAGCTGTCCAGTGTAGGGTATCATGTCTAATCTAAACTATATCTCAATCCACAAGAATCATATAAGACAAGAATGAACAGGTATGGGTCATGGTCAGCAGCCCATTAGCATATTGTTCGATTAGACTCCAAGAATAATATGAGTCTATAAATAAGCAGATTATATCATGATATGGAATATAAAGCACGAGAGAATAATAAAGAAATATCATAAGCAAATACCTGTATCCCTGCAGGTATAATCACTACCATCACGAGCCGCTAACTAACTCCATGCAATCAGCTACCTGAAGAGATCATCTGGTCCTCAGAGGATATAGCAAGATACATATAAACATGCCTATCTAACATTTTAATCATGCAATAATATAAATATGGTATAAACAGGAACTAGACATGAGGCTGACATGTGGCTACTGACAGGTAACTATGAACACGGATACAGGAACAACTATGCATAACTGAACTGCTGGAAGATCAATGGAATAACAACCCTTGCCCCGAATGTGACCTCACAGGTCAGTTTCAAGGCAAGTCACCCTCGCCCGGTGTGTGGACTCGCAGGTGCAAACGGACAATCCTTGCCCCGTGTGTGGACTCGCAAGTTGTGGAAAAGACAAAGGAATAGCAGTTCACTCACACATACTTGCAGACACGACTCAGTCAAGATACAGGTGAAGACACGGTACAACTCAGTCATGACACAGGTAAGGGCAACTCTAGCATGATCCATGACGTACACAAGCCTGGTATAACTATACTATCAAGTCATAAAATACTGATATACAAGCAAGACAATAAACTGGTAAACGTGGTATCATATAAATCTATAACAACTAAGGTAACTAAAGATAACATACTACAATAGGTGTACTATAAGCATAAAAATAAACTGTAGAGGGAGGCAAGGTATACTTGTCTGGTGGTAGCACGAAAAACCAATAAGATACCATCAACTGGTACGTCATAAAGTCCAAAATCCACAAATGTCTCCGAAAGCTAAAACAGACATCGCCAACATTCTCAGAATAGTCAAATTAGCTAGGATTGCCTATCCTTAAGTCCAATTTTGGACACAGGGGCAAAATGGTAATTTCGGGCAAAAATGATGTCCGCCGTTGGACCCACTTTGTACCGAAAATTGTACCAGAGGCAATGGTCTCTAAAGTCATCAAACTATATGTTAACAGATCCAGTTTTTCGATACGAACCCAACCGTATGTCCAAAGTTGGATTTCGACGAACCGTGCACAAAATCACTCGTTGAGTCGGACCGTGGGACCCGCAAAACGGTGATCCGATCAACTGTCTCCGAATCGGACCAAACTTGGCATACAAGACCAAATAAAATATACGGTCCTGTTGGCGCAAATTTTGACTCGATCTGACGAACGTGCACAAAGTAATTGAAAATTTTGCACAGAGGCCGATACGGTGAATTTCGACGGATACGCATCAAATTCGTCACGCACACGCGACCAATTTGAATTCCGTCAAAGCCCACACGTCCACGAAACCATTATGCACCTTTCGATGCTTTTGGTTCGCGACCACGTCGCCCGGATTGGCGGGACGCATGTCGTATCGGACAATTTTTCTATTTTCTAAAGTTTTGAAAAATAGGTTTTTCTCGATCTTCAAAGAAGTTTATCTTGTTGTATAATGGATGAAATAAAAATCCGTAAACAACGTTTTGATTCCCTATAGGTTGTCTTCAAATAGGTTTAACTAGATTTCAAAGAATCGATACAGATTGGAAGATATATGCCTTCCAAAACCTACGTTAGGACTAGGTTTCTGTCCTGTTTTAAACAGGTTTTCTCGAGATTTCGACCCCGGATTTCTCGTGATCTGGTCGCCTAGGTCAAAAAATATTTTATAGGGGTCGAAAGCCTATATGTTGTGTTTGCAAAGTACTAATTAGTTTGGAAAATGACAGCGAGATGAAGGAGAACTATACCATCAAAGTTGCACCATTGCGACTGCTATGCTGTTCTCTGTTTCGCATCCGCGCGTGCGGTGGTCGGCCTCCGGCCAACGGCGGCACGCGAGGGTGGCCGACGTTGCTCCTGGTGGCCGCGTGCAGGGTCAGGGAAGGGTGGCGTTAGGGTTTTGGTGTCGCTGTTGCGTTTTCTTTCTCTCGATTCTTCCCCTCTGTTATATAAACGTGGGTTGGGGGCGCTCAGCCTGAAGGCTCGAGTGGGCTGGGATTTTCCTGTTATTGGGTCGGGTTCATGGGTTATTGGGTCGGTTTGGGATTGTTTGTTGTGGGGGAATTGGTACTCGGCTGGGGAGCAGTTTGTTTAGGCTGGGCTGGGCCTTGGCTTGTGTGGCTGGAACTGGCCGGGGCTTGTTTTAATGGGGCTGGCTTGTTGCTGCCATGGCCTGGTTGGGCCGAGCTGTTCACTTGTATTCTCTTCTTTTCTTTTTAATTATTATACTTATATATACATAATTACTTATGTACCTATATACATATATATGCCAATATGGTCGTCTTTGGTCTCACTATATACCTACAAGGCTTGGATTCGGTTCGGGTCCAGTTCGGGCAAAGTTGGTACAATCGGGTCATCTAAAATCAATATATCTAATTAATAAATAAATAATTCATCGGTGGGGGTTAAGTCGTATCTTGATCTGGTTTTCCTAGTTAGGACACTCCTATAGCTTTGCATTCCCCTACCATGACTAAACACTAGTCAAAGTACGCTACTGCACTATCCGAGCCATGATTCCTAGCCGTCTTGTACTTCAAAACTCCATCATGGCTAAAGTCATCCACTGTAATAATTAACTAAATAATCATTTATAAAAATCTAGAAACCATCATTTAAATCAAATAAATAACAAAAATATTTTAAAAATTTTCGGGAAAGGGAACTACAGCTAAGGATCCTGAATAAGGATTTGGCTAATCACCAAGGGAAGGGACTCCCTACTACCGCGATTACTAATCCAAGCACTGCAGGACTGGCTAGCCATTTCAAGAATAAGCAAGGCTATAGTCCAAGAATATCCCTAATATCTAGCCTTGTTACGATTCTTCCAAAGAACCCATATAATCGCAAAAACTAATCTATCACGGATGGAAGAGTAGGTGGAGCTACTCCAGAGGAAGAGCCTGGGACGAAAGGGGCCGATGTCTACTGCCCCGACGATATTACAAGCCAACTGAAAGTATCTCCAAAAGCCAGAGGCTACGTCTCCTGTCGAGAAGACGTGGTCCTAAGTCTCGACGCTCGGCTCTGGCATCAGTAGCATCTGGATGCGAGCGAAAAACCTATAACACGAAGTCTGTCATCTTAAGGGAGCTTATGCCACGTCAATCTCCAAAGCAGTATGGACCACTTGACTAGGATCCACCGATGCCAGGACGGAAAGGGCAGTAAGGGACCCAGGTAAGCTGAGCGGGAAAGCTTCCAAGCCGACGCTACAAAAAAAATGCCCGAGGGAGAGGAGGACCAAAGGTGAGTGTTTGGCTGATCAGAGACACGGATGCCTGACCCGCAAGTCCTGTCCGCCAATCTGCTCCCTAGCAGATGATTGATGTGACCCTCATTCCACTCTGAATGGGCATCGCTCCACATCTCCTTGATTTGAACCGACCGAGCACGGACCTCACCACCTGCGCTAGAAAAAAGAGCGGGTAAGGGAGACTCACCGTACCAAGTCTCTCAGAGTGCGTCTGCGTCACCCCAACCGACGAAGAGGCGAATCCAGTGCTCCCTCAGATCTCTTCCCTACAACAATCTGTGCCACACCGGTAAGGTGGAGCTATTGGCCACGGCAACAACGAGATGAGTGTGGGGAATGTAGAAGGCTGCCATGTAGCTACCCCAAAGAGAATTCGTTGATCATAGCCTCCACCATTGCTTTACCGCTTGGGCAGCCGCGACCTCTTGCAGCAGTCGTATTCCGAGGCCGCCCTCAGAGGTAGGGCACGCTATATCCTCCCATCTGGCCTAGTGCCGTCGAGTGTGCCCCGGTTTATCATCCCATAGAAAGCTATTAAAGTAATGTTCGATCTTGTCTAGCACTTTCTTTGGTGGGCCACATGCCGAAAAGATGAATACAAACATCGAGGAGAGGACGTGCTGCAGCAAGATGAGTCGGCCACCGATGGACAAGAGGTGGGATTGTCAGCCGTTGATCTGCTTGTGGATCTTGGAGATGAGGGGTTCGAACATTGCAAAGTTGCGCTTCCCGCAGGTGATCGAACAACCTAAGTAGGAGAATGGTGGTGTTGCCGTCAGGAAATCCAATCAATCAGAGATGTTCTAAATAGTATTTGGTACCGAGTTGGGGTGGGAGTAGATGAAGCTCTTGACCGAGCTGATCCTCTTCCCTGACACTCTTTCATATCTGCGTAATACCTGAGCGATGAGACTAACTGTCCTCATGTCCCCCAAGGCAAAGATGATGCAGTCATCGGCAAAGGCAAGATGCATTATGAGGGGACAGTCGCTGGTAGAAGAATAATGGAAAATGTTGTCGTTCGAACCTATCTTAATGAGGTTACTGCTAAGCCCTTCCGCTGCGATTATGTAGAGAGTGGCCGAGAGAGGATCGCCCTATCGTACCCCTCACAGTGAATGAAAAAGCCCTCTGGAGCTTCGTTGATCATGATGAAGAACCAGGAATTACTGACCGCCCGCCAAATGATACTAATCTCTCGGCAAAGCCGAATCTCCTCAGGATCCATATGAGATATTTCCAGTCAAGCCTATCATAGGCTCTTTCCATATAAAGCTTGATTGCTATGTTTCCACCCCAGTTCTTCTTCCCCAACTTGTGGATCATGTCTTGAGTCATGAGGATGTTGTCTATGATGCTTCTATCCTTGATGAAGCCGCTCTGCTCGTGAGAAATAAGTTTAGGGTGCAGCGGAGCCATCCTCGTAGCGACGATCTTGGAGAATATTTTGTTGGTGAAGTTATTGTCACGACCCGCACCCACTGTGAGGGTACGAGCGCGTAACAACGCCCAGCCTACGCCGCAGTGTCGGCGGTAGAACGCTGTTCTAGGTCACTCTCTAACCAACCAATCACGCAACTATATAATATACTTATCAAAATATCAACTCCGAACGGAGGACAAGTATAGATATAATGTAATCTCAATCACAGTCTAAGCACGATATGATAACACAGAAGATAAAACTAAGACTAAATACAACAATAAAACTAACTACTAAAATAACATAATCTCCAACAATCTCAAAACATCATATCTCTACTTATATACAACTCCAGTTCTAAAATATGAAAGCTAAAACAGACAAACTAGCTAAACTCCTGATCACTCCTGAGTGTCGGGGCCATAGGTAGCTAAGCCATCTCCTGGACTGTAACATGTAGGGCATGTGTCCTCAGGACAATCATCTGTAAAATTTACAACAAGTCCAGTCAGGACAGGAACGAGCATATTTTATCTAGAAAAACCAAGTAAATGATAGAGAACTATAAAGCAGTTATAGACAGTTGTATTGATGATTATGGCAGTTTATATTCAGGTGGTGGTAAGAAAGACAGATAAAGTGCAAGGAAAGAAAATAACTAAACAAGAGAAGAATCATAGCAATGAAGACTGTAAAAATAGAACTAGCTGAACTAGGGTAATATGATATAAAGTCCAGACAGCAATGTAGACAAGTGTAACTCCAATATAAGTCCAGTACGAGATGAATCTAATACGAGATGAATCCAGTAAGGGACGATTCCAGTCATAGTGATCAATGATTCCAGGGTGAGTCCAGCCTATACTCTAGCAGTGTGTTTTAAAATACCGAGATCGACATATAAATGGCTATAGGTAATCCGGCACATCACACACCTGGCCGGGTGTGAGATGGCTATCATTCCAGTTTGATTCCAGCATAGGGTGATTCCAGAAATGGGGTATGTCTACATGTCTTACTCTAGTATTTCCCTTCCCAGCAAGTGAATCCAGAAATCTGACACAATGATTCAAGATGAGTCCAGCCAAAATATAATGATACTAGTAAATAATTCCAGGGGGTATGTCTACATGTCTTACTCTGGTCAATCCTCAAGTCAAACTATGTCAAAAGTCAAACTTGGTCAAGCTTCTAGTCTATCAAGTCAATATCTAGGGTTAACAATTTGCTAAGGTATTTCTAGGTTTATCTATAGGTATAGGATATGATACCACAACCTCATCACACTTTACACACACACACACACACATATATATATATATATATATATATATATATATATATATATATATATATATATATATATATATATATATATATAGCTACATCACAATATACTTATACATCCAACCCCATATCATTACCCTCAATGTATCACATCCTCCTACTCACACACTAGCCTATCACTCAATACAAAATCCTCACATAACCCAACCCTCATATTCTAATACCTAACCCAACTTCTAACTTAAACTCTATTTAAGTCTCACACACACACTCAAAATGGGAGGGTATATGGGCTACCCAAGGTCTGTCAAGTGCTAATGGGGCTGTCTTGTGCAGCCCCTATACTGCTGCTATGGCAGCTGCCTAGCCAGGCCTAGGCAGGGCACCACCCTGCTGTCCAAGGGGGTAGCAGCCCCTAACCCAGCTGCTGCTCCTGCAGTCTATTCTTCTTCATTTTCTTCTTCAATTCCTTCACTCATTCTATTTCATTTTCAATCATTCAATTCAATTCACACATTCATTCCTCACATTCAAATATTTATTCATTCATACCTTAATTTCACATTCTAATTCATCCCAATCAACCTACATCTATACCTTATATATTTGTACATTTAACTCTCCCTCTAATCTCACAACTCTCTCACAGCTTACCCATATTACCTGAACAGTGGATAACCTTCCATGTCAAGGCAATCCCATAACCAACCTAATGTTAACCACAGTGAACTCCCATCCCTCTCTAAACTCCACACATGTCACGCCCCGAGTCGACAAACCGTTCGTCCTCGGTGTTACTTTGCCGATTCGATCGTCCTCGCTAAGGTGTGATGCCGCACGAGCCTGGAGTTGCGCTCGTGCAAGACAAGATGACAAGTTCTCAAATGGTTATCGTTAAATTTTGATATTAATACGCCAAGTCGAAACTTCACAATTCACATCAGAATATAAGACGCAGTATAGGAAGATAGAAATGCTTTTCATTCATAGCTTGCAACGAAGTACAAGTCATAATTTACATTGGATGCCGTTGCGGCTACATTGATTGAAAACAGAAAGAAGATACATTCGACAAGTTTCCTGAACTAACGCTTGCCGTTCCATACATTCGCCCCTTTATACAAAGCCGTCGACTTGAATTCGCTTCAAAATACTTCTGTATAGGAAGAGCTTCAAAACGCCTCTCCGTACTTCAGCTCCAGTTTAGTTGGACGCGTCCGTCGCACCTGGGGAAATTGGGGGAATAGGATTAGCACACTTGCTAAGTGGACGAGACGAACCCACTCGTCTAAACCAACTCTGATTGTTAGGGTAGGCATGCTTTAGAGTTGTCTTTCTATTAGAACTAAATGAATTCAGTTCATATTCGATAGCCATCTTTGCGTAATAAAGCATACAGTGAAACATAGCAGTTTATCATATTTCTTACCATGGCCATGCTCGTCCCTGCATGAAAACAGAGATAATATTTACCCTGCATAAGACAATAGGTGAGCATGCTACTATCTTATATGCGGTCATTGATGTTACACATCACGTGGGACTATCTCAACGGCATTTCTGCCCGCTCAGTCTAGGTTGCAAGCCTGACTGACGGTCCCGCAATGCATCAGTGCCGAAGCATGATTATTCATTCCCCCTAGGCCGATTCGATTCCGATGCCCCGGATATCGATTCAAGGAAAAATATCAACTTGTGCACAAGCTGTCCATGACCATGCCAATGCGTAAACAGTTTAACATATGCAACAGTTTTGTATAGCGCGGACAGTATTCAACGACATTATCATTTATGGCAACTTATGCATCGATTCATTTTCCCCGAAGCCATACACTCGATTTAGCGTCCCGTAGGCACCAAATTTATCCGAGGCATCAAAACCCATGTTTACGTTTCATAATATTTTGCAGCACTTGAAATAGTCTATCTTTTTCTCTAAACCTTAAACTTTTTGGTTTATGTGAAAAACTTGTATTTATAAATCGATACGTTTTTCCCGAGTTCTTGACTTAGTGGATTGGCATGCAATTAACTTGGCATCGTTCGATTTGAATGGATTCGAAGCAAGGATTAAGTTTGCGGGACAGAATAGAAAAGAAGGCCGAATCACCCACCGATTACTTGGCTTCGTGCAGGTCGTCGAAGCGCTACGCAATGTCAATCCTTAGTTACGCGAGCTCCTACAATGCATCAATACTTTGTTAGATTTCCTTCTTTTCCCCTTGCATCGAAATTTGTAATTGCATCCTTGAAAACGATGCGAAAGCACTTCAATCAAGCCAAGCGGCCAAGCTCCAAGAAAACCATACAGCGGTCCGGTCCCGTCGAAGGGACTCTTATAGAGAGCTCGTGCGCCGAGACGCAGCCCGCTGCATCTAGGACTTGTTCCAACAGAAGTCGTTCCATTAGTTGGATCGATTCTCGTATCTTCCGTCCAAATCGAATTGAATCGATGCCGCAAGACGTTAACGTTTACCAAGCTTAGCGATCGAGTCAGATGGCCATCTGAGTTCCCGGCCGATCTGACTCGGCGCTAGCATATTATGAAGTTCCGTCGCCTATCGAAAGCGGGGCGCTACATAATATACCACCAAGAAAAAGTTTCGTCCCGAAACTTAAGAACAAGGGTCGGACCTTAATTTCGACGAACAACGCAGGGTACTTCTCCTTCATCTCCGCCTCCATCTCCCACGTCGACTCCTCGACTGTATGGTTCCGCTAAAGTACGCGGACCAAGGACATCGACCGATTTCGTAGCACCTTTTTCTTGCGGTCCAAAATTTGAATAGGCTCCTCCGAGTAAGACAAGTCAGTACGTAGCTCCAACTGATCGAAGCTAACCACATGACTTGGATCGTGCACGTATTTTCGAAGTTGTGAAACGTGGAAAACATCGTGCACATCGGCTAAGGCAGGAGGTAGTGCGATCCGATAAGCAACCGTCGCAACTCGCTCAATGATCTCGAAGGGGCCTACAAATCTCGGGCTCAATTTGCCTTTAACGCCGAACCGCATCACTCCGCGCGCATGGGCGTTACTTTCAGAAACACATGGTCCCCAGCCAAGAACTCTAGTGGTCATCGACGAAGATCTGCGTAGCTCTTTTGTCGACTTTGCGCGATGCGGAGTCTATCTCGGATCAAACGGACCTTTTCGACGGCCTGCTCCACTAGTTCCGGTCCCAGCACTTGTCGCTCTCCGACGTCATTCCAGCATATCGGCGAACGGCACTTCCTTCCGTAGAGCACTTCGTATGGAGCCATCCGAATACTCGACTGATAACTGTTGTTATACGCAAACTCCGCAAGCGGCAAATGCGTATCCCAACTAGTCTTTAGGTCGATCGCACACAGACGCATCATGTCTTCTAGGATTTGATTCACCCTCTCCGTCTGTCCGTCTGTTTGGGGATGGTACGCCGAACTAAAGTTCAGTTTGGTTCCCATCGCCGCTTGGAGGCTCGTCCAGAAACGCGATAGGAATCGCCAATCTCTGTCCGAAATTATTGAGGCCGGCACCCCGTGCAGTCGAATAATCTCATCGACGTAGATTTGCGCTAACCGATCGACGCTCTATCCTACTTTAATTGCGATGAAGTGAGCCGACTTGGTCAATCTATCAACAATGACCCAAATCGCGTCATTCCCCCGCGGCGTCTTCGGAAATCCCACAATGAAATCCATCGAGATATTGTCCCACTTCCACTCGGGAATGGGGATGTTCTGCAGCTCTCCGCCGGGCCTCTGGTGTTCCGCCTTCACCTGCTGACACGCCATGCATTGCGATACGAACGTAGCCACGTCTTTCTTCATGCCGTGCCACCAAAAGTTTGTGCGCAAGTCCTTGTACATCTTGGTGCTCCCAGGATGTAACGAGTACTTCGCATAATGCGCCTCCGTCAGAATTTCTTTTCTGAGTTCGGCAGTTTCAGGAATGCAGAGCCTTCCCTTTAGTCGTATCGTCCCGTCTCCGTCTTCCGCAAAGTCAGTCGCCCTTCCCGTTGAAATCAGCTCGCGCATCTTCTTCAGGAATGAGTCGTCCTCCTGTGCGGTCTTTATCTTGCTAAGCAGGCTCGATCCTAACTTCAGTTGAGCTAAGTGCAGGTGTCGATACTCAATTCCGAGTTCGATACCCATCGCTTCAAGGTCTCGCTTTATCTCCTTGTTTATGGCCAGTGTTCCCATAAACATTCTGCTGAGTGCGTCGGCCACCACGTTTCCCTTGCCCGGCGTGTACTCGATCGTTAGCTCGTAATCTTTTATGAGTTCGAGCCATCGTCGCTGTCGTAGGTTGAGTTCCCGTTGCGTGAACAAGTACTTCAGGCTTTTATGATCTGTGTAGATTCTGCATGCTACACCATAGAGATAGTGCCGCCATAACTTTAATGCAAAGACGATCGCCGCCAATTCTAAGTCGTGCGTCGGGTAATTTTTCTCGTGCTGCTTCAACTGCCGTGAAGCGTAGGAGATGACTTTATCTCTCTGCATGAGTACGCACCGGAGGCCAGTTCCTGACGCGTCGCTGAATATCTGAAAGCCTTCGGGACCGTCTGGAAGTGCAAGGATTGGAGCTGAGACGAGCCGTTGCTTCAACTCTTGAAAGCTGGATTCACAGTCGTCGCTCCATTCGAATACTACTCTCTTCTGGGTGAGGCGAGTTAGAGGCGACGCTAGTTTTGAGAAGCTTCGCACGAATCTACGATAGTAGCCCGCTAAGCCCAGGAAGCTCCGAATGTCGCTAGCCGAGGCAGGTCGTTTCCAATCTACCACCGCATCAATCTTCTTTGGGTCCACCGCGACACCTTCGGTAGAGATTACATGCCCAAGGAATGTCACGCTACTCATCCAGAACTCGCACTTACTCTGCTTGGCGTACAATTTGTTTTCACGCAGAATCTGCAGTACCGTCTTCAAATGTTCTGCGTGCTCTTCCCGATTCTTTGAGTAGACAAGGATATCGTCGATGAATACGACTACAAATTTATCTATTTGAGGTCGGAAGACTCGGTTCATCAGATCCATGAAAGCGGCAGGGGCATTCGTCAAACCGAACGGCATGACGAGGAATTCGTAATGACCATATCGAGTGCGGAAGGCAGACTTCGATATGTCGTCGGACTTGATCTTTAACTGATGATAGCCTGAACGAAGATCGATTTTTGAAAATATTGCCGCGTCTTGCAGTTGGTCAAACAAGTCGTCGATTCGCGGCAAAGGATACTTGTTCCGCACGGTCGCCTTGTTGAGTTCCCGATAGTCGATGCATAGCCGCAACGACCCATCTTTCTTCTTCACGAATAGTACGGGAGCTCCCTACGGAGAGACGCTAGGGCGAATAAATCCGCGGTCTAGCAACTCTTGTAATTGCACCTTCAGCTCCTTCAGTTCTGCTGGAGCCATTCGGTAAGGCACCTTTGATATCGGCCGCGTATCCGGAAAGGTATCGATGCTGAATTCAATTTCTCGATCCGGCGGCATCCCGGGCATCTCGTCAGAAAAGACGTCAGGAAAATCTGCCACAACATCAGTCTGCATTGTGTTTGTATTATCCGTCCGTGTGTCTCGAACTGATGCCAAGTATCCCGCACAGCCGGAACACAGCATACGCCTTGCCGAGATTGCCGACACCATCATCGCCGTCTTCGAGGCCGTACCGCACGAATATGAGAACTCTGTCTCGCCAAGAAGGCGAAACACCACTCTCTTCTCCGCGCACTCGATCGTTGCACGACAAGCGCCCAACCAATCCATGCCCAGGATTATGTCGTAATCTTTGATGTCTAGCACGACGGCATCTAAGGATAGATATCTTTCCCTGACGCAAATGTGGCCATCCCTACAAATAAAGTTCACAGGCATATCGACTCCCGACGGAGTGCTAACGCTAATATTTATATCTAGTGATTGCATGGTTACTTTATTTTCTTTCGCAAAATCAGCAGATATAAAGCTATGCGTCGCACCCGAATCGAATAGGACTCGTGCAAGTATACTTTTGTAGAGTAATATACCTGTTACAACAGTATCGGACGCGTACGCCTCGTCCTGAGTTAAGGCATAAACTCGGCCTTGAGCTCTGTGGCGTTGGTTCTGCTGGTTGACGGGCACCGCATTTGCGCCTTGCAATATCGGCGCTTTATGCGGGTTCGGGACGTTCCTCGGTGGGTTGTGTTGATTCGGACCTTTGTGCGGACAATATGTAACTATATGGCCTACCTCGCCATACTTATAGCAAGATCTCGTGACGCAGTCGACGGTTCGGTGCCCACACCTACCGCACCTGGTGCAGTGCTGACTGCCATGGCCTAGGTCATCGAACCTGTTCGGACGCTTTGTTATTCCCGATCCCCCGGCGCCGGCGTCGTTAGGACGCTTGTTGAAGTGGTTACGGATGCCTCTACTCGACATATGGCCAAAGATGCGTTCACTATTAAGAGCGGCATTATAGGATTCACGGTATGTTCGGCACCTTTGATTCACGACATCCCTTCGCAGTTCGTCATTTAGGCCCTGTTGGAAGCGTTCACACCAGGCTTCCTTGTTGGGCAGAAAGGCGCCGACAAACTTCGCCAGCTTTGAGAAGCTCGAATCATAGTCGTCGACAGACATATTTCCCTGTCGCAGCGTCATGAACTCGTCTTCTTTTTGTTGACGGACGGCGCGAGGAACGTATTGTTCGAGGAAGGCTTCCTTGAATATTTTCTAGGAGATCGTGGCGTCTGTATCGGCTTCATAGATCTCCTGATTTTTAGCGGCCCACCAGTCGTACGCCCTCAGTTGCAGCTGTAACGCCGCACAAGTTACCCGCTGGGACCCTTCAATGCTAAGCAGATTAAACAGGTCCTCCATCTTCGCGAGCCATCCTACGATTACATCGGGCTCCGCTCGGCCGTTGAACTTCGGTGGATTCATCTTGCGGAACTCCTTTGCCTTGAACAAGGAAGAAGAATCTATCATTTGCGGTTGAGTCTCTTCTTCCTCGTTTTCTTCTTGGTTGCCTTGGTTTCCCTCGGGCCCTTCGTCCGTCGTCTTCGTGTTGCCCGCCATTTTGCTGACTATCTGAGTCAGGGCATTCATCTGTCTTTGTTGTGCTTCGAATTGGGCTTTGAATTGTGTCTGAAGCTGCTGCTGCAGCTCCATCAACTGTAGCATCTTTTGCATAGTCATCTCGCTAGGCTCGGTGCTTTTTGTGCTCGACGTACTATCTACAGTTTGGGTTGGGGCGGGATTGTTTCTTTTCTTAGTCATTCCTATAAAATAGAGTAAACCCGTTAGTATTTTTCAAAAATATCTACGGGCTTACCTGTATGGAACTCTTATTTCACGCAACATGCCGACAAGCATTCAATCGAGCCATCGCAACGGACATTCCAATAATGAAACATCTTTCGAAAATTCGAGGAAACATAACTGAGCTCTGATACCAATTTGTCACGCCCCGAGTCGACAAACCGTTCGTCCCTGGTGTTACTTTGCCGATTCGATCGTCCTCGCTAAGACGTGATGCCGCACGAGCCTGGAGTTGCGCTCGTGCAAGGCAAGATGACAAGTTCTCAAATGGTTATCGTTAAATTTTGATATTAATACGCCAAGTCGAAACTTCACAATTCACATCAGAATATAAGACGCAGTATAGGAAGATAGAAATGCTTTTCATTCATAGCTTGCAACGAAGTGCAAGTCGTAATTTACATTGGATGCCGTTGCGGCTACATTGATTGAAAACAGAAAGAAGATACATTCGACAAGTTGCCTGAACTAATGCTTGCCGTTCCATACATTCGCCCCTTTATACAAAGCCGTCGACTTGAATTCGCTTCAAAATACTTCTGCATAGGAAGAGCTTCAAAACGCCTCTCCGTACTTCAGCTCCAGTTTAGTTGGGCGCGCCCGTCGCACCTGGGGAAATTGGGGGAATGGGATTAGCACACTTGCTAAGTGGACGAGACGAACCCACTCGTCTAAACCGACTCTGATTGTTAGGGTAGGCATGCTTTAGAGTTGTCTTTCTATTAGAACTAAATGAATTCAGTTCATATTCGATAGCCATCTTTGCGTAATAAAGCATACAGTGAAACATAGCAGTTTATCATATTTCTTACCATGGCCATGCTCGTCCCTGCATGAAAACAGAGATAATATTTACCCATTTGTCACGCCCCGAGTCGACAAACCATTCGTCCCCGGTGTTACTTTGCCGATTCGATCGTCCTCGCTAAGGCGTGATGCCGCACGAGCCTGGAGTTGCGCTCGTGCAAGGCAAGATGACAAGTTCTCAAATGGTTATCGTTAAATTTTGATATTAATACGCCAAGTCGAAACTTCATAATTCACATCAGAATATAAGATGCAGTATAGGAAGATAGAAATGCTTTTCATTCATAGCTTGCAACGAAGTGCAAGTCGTAATTTACATTGGATGCCGTTGCGGCTACATTGATTGAAAACAGAAAGAAGATACATTCGACAAGTTGCCTGAACTAACGCTTGCCGTTCCATACATTCGCCCCTTTATACAAAGCCGTCGACTTGAATTCGCTTCAAAATACTTCTGCATAGGAAGAGCTTCAAAACGCCTCTCCGTACTTCAGCTCCAGTTTAGTTGGGCACGCCCGTCGCACCTGGGGAAATTGGGGGAATGGGATTAGCACACTTGCTAAGTGGACGAGACGAACCCACTCGTCTAAACCGACTCTGATTGTTAGGGTAGGCATGCTTTAGAGTTGTCTTTCTATTAGAACTAAATGAATTCAGTTCATATTCGATAGCCATCTTTGCGTAATAAAGCATACAGTGAAACATAGCAGTTTATCATATTTCTTACCATGGCCATGCTCGTCCCTGCATGAAAACAGAGATAATATTTACCCTGCATAAGACAATAGGTGAGCATGCTACTATCTTATATGCGGTCATTGATGTTACACATCACGTGGGACTATCTCAACGGCATTTCGGCCCGCTCAGTCTAGGTTGCAAGCCTGACTGACGGTCCCGCAATGCATCAGTGCCGAAGCACGATTATTCATTCCCCCTAGGCCGATTCGATTCCGATGCCCCGGATATCGATTCGAGGAAAAATATCAACTTGTGCACAAGCTGTCTATGACCATGCCAATGCGTGAACAGTTTAACATATGCAACAGTTTTGTATAGCGCGGACAGTATTCAACGACATTATTATTTATGGCAACTTATGCATCGATTCATTTTCCCCGAAGCCATACACTCGATTTAGCGTCCCGTAGGCACCAAATTTATCCGAGGCATCAAAACCCATGTTCACGTTTCATAATATTTTGCAGCACTTGAAATAGTCTATCTTTTTCTGTAAACCTTAAACTTTTTGGTTTATGTGAAAAACTTGTATTTGTAAATCGATACATTTTTCCCGAGTTCTTGACTTAGTGGATTGGCATGCAATTAACTTGGCATCGTTCGATTTGAATGGATTCGAAGCAAGGATTAAGTTTACGGGACAGAATAGAAAAGAAGGCCGAATCACCCACCGATTACTTGGCTTCGTGCAGGTCGTCGAAGCGCTACGCAACGTCAATCCTTAGTTACGTGAGCTCCTGCAATGCATCAACACTTTGTTAGATTTCCTTCTTTTCCCCTTGTATCGAAATTTGTAATTGCATCCTTGAAAACGACGCGAAACCACTTCAATCAAGCCAAGCGGCCAAGCTCCAAGAAAACCATACAGCGGTCCGGTCCCGTCGAAGGGACTCTTATAGAGAGCTCGCGCGCCGAGACGCAGCCCGCTGCATCTAGGACTTGTTCCAACAGAAGTCGTTCCATTAGTTGGATCGATTCTCGTATCTTCCGTCCAAATCGAACTGAATCGATGCCGCAAGGCGTTAACGTTTACCAAGCTTAGCGATCGAGTCAGATGGCCATCTGAGTTCCCGGCCGATCTGACTCGGCGCTAGCATATTATGAAGTTCCGTCGCCTATCGAAAGCGGGGCGCTACAACACACACTAATATATATATATATATATATATATATATATATATATATATATATATATATATATATATATATATATATATACATACATATATATACATACATACATGTATAATACAATATAGGGTAGTTCATAACATGATGCAGGTAATGCAAGGTTTAGCTGATACTCTCCCAATGTTAGGACAGATACATCAAATGGGCTGAACAATTATCTAATTTCAGGGCAATTACCTAATGTGTAGGACATGTCTATGTATGCAAGGATATGCATTTATCTATATGTCTGAACCCACAAGTGCAGTGAATGATTATGGACTAGAAGACTAAAAATATAGGATCCAATGAATGCATAACTTTTCTAATACGCAGGCAGTGATTCAATGATGTAGTGAGCTGTCCATGGTATGATCTCAGGTTTTAGGTGTGTGCTCACAGGAATTGAAGAGTGTATACTGTGTCATTATCAGGGAATAAATGGGGATATTGTACCAGTATTATGGGATACATTGGCTAAGGTTGGTGACTAAACATCAAGTGTGAAAAATTAACTGGTATGCTATGGCTGATACCTATAAGCTGGTCAGTTAGTGCAGTGAACAGATCACTGTCCCGAGCCCTCCCTTGGCCAATAACATTTCCAAAAACCAACCCAAAACATGCAACCACATCAAACATCAATCAACACTATAGTAGTCTAATGCACTTGTACACGAATCAAAATGGTAAATAAAACATCAGAAAATTAGTTTACATAGAATCTAAATTCGAAATCTTGAAAACAGTATATGTATCAGTTCATTAAACTCAATAAAACAATGACTGAAATATGAAAAACCCAAATTCGAAAATCAAGACCCCAATAGAACCCAAAACTCGTGTGCAGAGGTGTACCCATATGTAATCGTGTCAGGGGTGCGTTCGTGTCCAAAAAACTGGACACGAAAGTGTCTAAAACTAAATTCGAATTTATCAGAAAACTGGAAAAAGTAATTGTCGTGCAGTCATGTCGAGCCTTCGTGGGCTCGACACAGTGCTTGAGGTGGGTCGAGCTCACATATAGGGGTTCACCCATAGTAGGGCTAGATGATGAAGTGTCTGCATTGTGTCCAATCAAGACGTGTCCAAATAAATCCACGCGTATCAGACGCAATTTAACCCGCGTGTCGTGCAGTGCCAATTCGATGCGGATGGGATTTCTCCAAATCCGCTAGATTAAATGTCCTGAAATTTTGTGTGCACTGTGTCAGTCATGTGTCCTAGGTGTGTACAAATTTTTGTGTCAAGACATGCAGTGTCGTGTCCGCTACAGTGCCCGAGCAGTAGGACACTGCACGGTGTCCTCGTGCACGCGTTCGTGTCCAAATTTGGATAAAAAACCAACCCAAATCGTGTTCAGTCATATACAAACATAATCTTCATATAATAAGCTTTCGAAATATGTAATTTGTTTTGAAAAACATTAACATTCAATCCATTGAGGCATTTCTACAAACACCTTAAATAACATATAGACACGTGTCCGATACGGACACCAAACGGACACAAAATCCACCCAAATTTTGGGGACACCTAGGGGACTTCTAGATCTAGCCCTAACTGTAAAGAAAACCGAAATTTAAATCAATTTAAAGGGTTTTACCTATATGTGCAAAAAGCTTGGAAAAGCTTCAAATGGGGGATTCCTCCTCTTGATGGCAAAAGCTCAAAATTGACCCAAAGCTGGGATTAAATCCCAAAATCAGAAAATAGGAGAGTATTAGGTTCTACTGCAAGAAACTAGGATTAAAAAGGAATAAAAATGGATTTATGGGGATTTTTGGAAGGGGGACAAATACCTTTCTTTTCCAATGTTGAAATGAAGAAAAGAGAGAGGCAAGCCCTAGAGAATAAGTGTTTATATAGGGTGGGGATCCCTATGGCTGGTCATAAAGGAAGAAATTAGGGTTAGGGTTTCCTAAATTGGCCCATGGGCTTAAGTCATGATTAATTAAGTCATGAAGTCATAAGCCGTGACTTAAATTCACTAAACCAAATCCCCTCATTCTAAAACAAATCTCTAATGACTAAAATGGGTTAACTCAAATTAGACTAGGGTTACCATGGCTAGGGTTAGGTTTTAGGCTAGTCCACTAGGTCTCAACAAGTCAAGGTCAACTATAATTCACCAATTCAATAATTCATTAATTAATTCAAATAAGTCAAAATGACCAAATTACCCCTAGGCTAAAAATAATAATCAAATCATCCTAATGACATGGTTAGGCTCTAGGTCATGCAGTCTCTAGGGTTTCACTAGCAGCACGTCAAAATCACAAGTCATAACTTAAAGCAGTTTTTAAATAGTTTAGAAATTATTAAAAATCACAAAAAATCATAATGTGAAATAAATATCAATAAATAATAATTATAATCACAAAATTTTAAAAATACCCTCATCTGGAAAACTGGGTGTTACAATCCTACCTCCCTTAGAAAAATTTCGTCCTCGAAATTAAGATGATCGCACCCTTCCTAGGTCAAACCCCCAATCAATCAAGGTCGAAGCAACACAATCCTACTGGTCGTGATTCCACAGTCTCGAACAGGGTAGCTACACTATCTAGAAATCACAAGAAATATCCTGGCAGGTACTAAGGGAAATCACACATGAAAGTGGGGAGGAAGAATAAGAAGGTCAAACCTGCTAATCCATCACCTGCAACGTCAGTCTCCTCGGCTGCCATCATAAAAGCTCCACCCCTCTGGTGCTGAGCTACATGTGGCCTAGTTCCCTCAAAAGGAGGTGCAAAGGGACAGTCTACCATCCTATATGAAACTGGTAAAGACAACTAGGAATTAATTATGAAGGATTACCATTCCAAAGATAATCAAATCGAAAGTTTAAGGCACGAGTGTCAATAGCATTGAAATCCAATAATACAATATATAAAAGAGGATTTAGTCCCGGCATGATCTAAGTTGATCAATTTCAGGATATATCGAAGTTTAGGCAAAATAGAGAACGAGGCCATTGAAGTCCGAGCACGAGTATCCAAGATTTGATATCCATGTCACAATTGAATTAATTCAATTGAATAAGATCCCAAACACTGGATGATAAGGAGGATGGCCCGGTCAACTGGTCACAATCAAAGAATTAGAATTTAAAGGATGATGCAAGGTTATAGAAATAAGTCAATTTCTTCCTTTGGATAGGGAAACTAAACATGATACCTCGGGTTGATCTATCAAGTACAGTGCCTTTTCTTTCTGAAATATGTAAAAGGCAAAACAATAAAGAGTTCAAGACGATGCTATTAAGTACAATACATGGTTCATAGGCGATGGGAATAATTCAAAAGAGAATTGCCAAAGTTGTCGTGGATGAAACCTAGGGCAAATTTAACTATGTCTCCCTCCACATAGAATAACATATGAAAAGCGAACCAAAGTACAATAGGTTGATCAGACCATCATGCACCGGTTCCGATTAGACAATATGTTAGTGGATGCCAGCCCCCAATAAAATATGTCATGATCAAGCTCGAAAAAGGTAAGCTTGCAAAACTGGTGCTAAATTAGCAAAATAAGATAGACAAAATATATGTAAGGATAATGATGAAGGAAGTTAATAGTCTAAGATCCTTTAAAGATCAAGGAGTGAGAGTGAATCAAAACAAGAGGAAAATGATTTTCAAATCGAAGTTCATAATGAGATTCTCAAGGGTCATCCCAGGAATCTACTCAAGTAGTCCTAACTGTGATTGAGTACCTCTCCGTTAAAGCCTATCTCTTAATCCTATCGCAGGCTCGCAGCAGTACAACTAAGTCATCGTACTACCACGATATCGTACTAATGCGACTCTGGACCTGCATGGGCCACCACTAAAAACGTGTCACGACCCGCACCCACTGTGAGGGTACGAGCGCGTAACAACGCCCAGCCTACGTCGCAGTGTCGGCGGTAGAACGCTGTTCTAGGTCACTATCTAACCAACCAATCACGAAATTATATAATGTACTTGTCAAAATATCAACTCCGAACGCAGGACAAGTATAGATATAATGTAATCTCAATCACAGTCTAAGCACGATATGATAACACAGAAGATAAAAACTAAGACTAAATACAACAATAAAACTAACTACTAAAATAACATAATATCCAACAATCTCAAAACATCATATCTCTACTTATGTACAACTCCAGTTCTAAAACATGAAAGCTAAAACAGACAAACTAGCTAAACTTCTGATCACTCCTGAGTGTCGGGGCCATAGGTAGCTAAGCCATCTCCTGGACTGTAACATGTAGGGCATGTATCCTCAGGGCAATCATCTGTAAAATTTACAACAGGTCCAGTCAGGATAGGAACGAGCACATCTCATCTAGAAAAATCAAGTAAATGACAGAGAACTATAAAGCAGTTATAGACAGTTGTATTGATGATTATGGCAGTTTATATTCAGGTGGTGGTAAGAAAGACATATAAAGTACAAGAAAAGAAAATAACTAAACAAGAGAAGAATCATAGCAATAAAGACTGTAAAATAGAACTAGCTGAACCAGGGTAATATGATATAAAGTCCAGACATCAATGTAGACAAGTGTAACTCCAATGTAAGTCCAATACGAGATGAATCTAATACAAGATGAATCCAGTAAGGGACAATTCCAGTCATAGTGATCAATAATTCCAGGGTGAGTCCAGCCTATACTCTAGCAGTGTATTTTAAAATACCGAGATCGACATGTAAACGGCTATAGGTAATCCGGCACATCACACACCTGGCCGGGTGTGAGATGGCTATCATTCCAGTTTGATTCCAGCATAGGGTGATTCCAGAAATGGGGTATGTCTACATGTCTTACTCTAGTATTTCCCCTCCCAGCAAGTGAATCCAGAAATCCGACACAATAATTCAAGGTGAGTCCAGCCAAAATATAATGATACCAGTAAATGATTCCAGTGAGATTCCAGTAGGTGATTCCAGTAATAGAAGCCAGAAATGATGATACCAGTAATAGAGGCCAGAAAATAAATGTGTGTCGTATACATGAATCCAGAATATCCATACGTGTTGTAACAGAGAATTGCATACAACTAACTAGAACTGAAGTACAATAATTGACAAGTAAATGAGAGAACTATCAAAGAATGTACTCGCCTGCTACTCTGAAAAGAGTAATGTAATGTCAGATGTCTGCACCGGAGTCACAATGTCCTAAACAGAGCAATACAGGTTATAATATGTTTAAAATAAGATAAATGAAGTTTACGATGCAATCTACATGATTTCTAGGCCAATCTAGGTCAAAGACAAATCTAAGTCAAACTCGGTCAACTGTCTAGGTCAAACTAGGTCAAACAAAGTCAAACTAAGTCATATTAGGTCATAGTAAGTCAAAATAAGTCAAACTATGTCACTCTAGGTCAAGGGTTGACTTACAGTTGACTTTTGGTCGACTGGTCAACTCTGGTCAATCCTCAAGTCAAACTATGTCAAAAGTCAAACTTGGTCAAGCTTCTAGTCTATCAAGTCAATATCTAGGGTTAACAATTTGCTAAGGTATTTCTAGGTTTATCTATAGGTATAGGATATGATACCACAACCTTGTCACACTTTACATAGATATATATATATATATATATATATATATATATATATATATATATATATATATATATATATATATATATATATATATATATATATATATAGCTACATCACAATATACTTATACATCCAACCCCATATCATTACCCTCAATGTATCACATCCTCCTACTCACACACTAGTCTATCACTCAATACAAAATCCTCACATAACCCAACCCTCATATTCTAATACCTAACCCAAATTCTAACTGAAACTCTATTTAACTCTCACACACACTCAAAATGGGAGGGTATATGGGCTACCCAAGGGCTGTCAAGTGCTAATGGGTCTGTCTTGTGCAGCCCCTATACTGCTCTGTGGCAGCTGCCTAGCCAGGCCTAGGCAGGGCACCACCCTGCTGTCCAAGGGGGCAGCAGCCCCTAACCCAGCTGCTTCTCCTGCAGTCTATTCTTCTTCCTTTTTTTTCTTCAGTTCCTTCACTCATTCTATTTCATTTTCAATCATTCAATTCAATTCACACATTCATTCCTCACATTCAAACATTTATTCATTCATTCCTTAATTTCACTCTAATTCATTCCAATCAACCTACATCTATACCTTATATATTTGTACATTTAACTCTCCCTCTAATCTCACAACTCTTTCACAGCTTACCCATATTACCTGAACAGTGGATAACCTTCCATGCCAAGGCAATCCCATAACCAACCTAATGTTAACCACAGTGAACTCCCATCCCTCTCTAAACTCCACACACACCAATATTGTGTGGAGTTTAGAGAGGGATGGGAGTTTACTGTGGTTAACATTAGGTTGGTTATGGGATTGCCTTGGCATGGAAGGTTATCCACTGTTCAGGTATATATATATATATATATATATATATATATATATATATATATATATATATATATATATATATATATATATATATATATATATGTATAATACAATATAGGGTAGTTCATATCATGATGCAGGTAATGCAAGGTTTAGCTGATACTCTCCCAATGTTAGGACAGATACATCAAATGGACTGAACAATTATCTAATTTCAGGGCAATTACCTAATATGCAGGACATGTCTATGTATGCAAGGATATGTATTTATCTATATGTCTGAACCCACAAGTGCAGTGAATGATTATGGACTTGAAGACTAAAAATGTAGGATCCAATAAATGCAAAACTTTTCTAATATGCAGGCAGTGATTCAATGATGTAGTGAGCTGTCCATGGTGTGATCTCAGGTTTTAGGTGTGTGCTCACAGGAATTGAAGAGTGTATACTGTGTCATTATCAGGGAATAAGTGGGGATATTGAACCAGTGTTGTGGGATACATTGGCTAAGGTTGGTGACTAAACATCAAGTGTGAAAAATTAACTGGTATGCTATGGCTGATACCTATAAGCTGGTCATTTAGTGCAGTGAACAGATCACTGTCCCGAGCCCTCCCTTGGCCAATAACATTTCCAAAAACCAACCCAAAACATGTAACCACATCAAACATCAATCAATACTATAGTAGTCTAATGCACTTGTACACGAATCAAAATGGTAAATAAAACATCTCAGTTTACATAGAATCTAAATTTGAAATCTTAAAAACAATATATATATCAGTTCATTAAACTCAATAAAACAATGAATGAAACATGAAAAACCCAAATTCGAAAATTAAGACCCCAATGGAACCCAAAACTCGTGTGCAGAGGCGTACCCATATGTGATCGTGTCAGGGATGCGTTCGTGTCCAGAAAACTGGACACGAAAGTGTCCAAAACTAAATTCGAATTTATCAGAAAATTGGAAAAAGTAATCGTCGTGCAGCCATGTCGAGCCTTCGTGGGCTCGACACAGTGCTCGAGGTGGGTCGAGCTCACGTATAGGGGTTCGCCCATAGTAGGGCTAGGTGATGAAGTGTCTGCATTGTGTCCAATCAAGACGTGTCCAAATAAATCTATGCGTATCAGACGCGATTTAACCCGCGTGTCGTGCAGTGCCAATTCGATACGGATGGGATTTCTTCCAATCTGCTCGATTAAATGTCCTAAAATTTTGTTTGCGCTGTGTCAGTCATGTGTCCTAGGTGTGTACAAATTTTCGTGTCAAGACGTGCAGTGTCGTGTCCGCTACAGTGCCCGAGCTGCAGGACACTGCACGGTGTCCTCGTACACGCGTTCGTGTCCAAATTTGGACATAAAAACCAACCCAAATCGTGTTCAGTCGTATACAAACATAATCTACATATAATAAGCTTTCAAAATATGTAATTTGTTTTGAAAAACATTAACATTCAATCCATTGAAGCATTTTTACAAACACCTTAAATAACATATAGACACGTGTCCGATACGGACACCAAACGGACACGAAATCCACCTAAATTTTGGGGACACCTAGGGGCTCCTAGATCTAGCCCTAAATGCAAAGAAAACTAAAATTTAAATCAATTTTTAGTGTTTTACCTATATGTGCAAAAAGTTTGGAAAAGCTTCAAATGTGGGATTCCTTCTCTTTATGGCAAAAGCTCCAAATTGACCCAAAGCTGGGATTAAATCCTAAAATCAGAAAATAGGAGAGTATTAGGTTCTAATGCAAGAAACTAGGATTAAAAAGGAATAAAAATAGATTTATGGGATTTTTTGGAAGGGGGACAAATACCATTCTTTTCCAATGTTGAAATGAATAAAAGAGAGAGGCTAGCCCTAGAGAATAAGTGTTTATATAGGGTGGGGATCCCTATGGCTGGTCATAAAGGAAGGAATTAGGGTTAGGGTTTCCTAAATTGGCCCATGGGCTTAAGTCATGATTAATTAAGTCATGAAGTCATAAGCCATGACTTAAATTCACTAAACCAAATTCCCTCATTCTAAAACAAATCTATAATGACTAAAATGGGTTAACTCAAGTTAGACTAGGGTTATCATAGCTAGGGTTAGGTTCTAGGCTAGTCCACTTGGTCTCAACAAGTCAAGGTCAACTATAATTCACCAATTCAATAATTCATTAATTAATTCAAATAAGTCAAAATGACCAAATTACCCCTAGGCTAAAAATGATAATCAAATCATCCTAATTACATGGTTAGGCTCTAGGTCATGCAGTCTCTAGGGTTTCACTAGCAGTACGTTAAAATCATAAGTCATGACTTAAAGCAGTTTTTAAATAGTTTAAAAATTATTAAAAATCACCAAAAATTATAATGTGAAATAAATATCAATAAATAATAATTATAATTACAAAATTTCAAAAATACCCTCATCTGGAAAACTGGGTATTACAGTTATAGACGCTAATTGGTCTGTAGTCCGAGAATGTGGCTGGGTTTTGAGTCTTCGGGATGAGGGTCAGCGTGGCACTGGCGATAGCTTAGGAAGCTCCAATCCCTCAAGGAACGTTGTGGCCGCTTCGACGAGATCTGCCCCAATAGTATCCCAATATGAAAGGAAAAAGTGACCGAGAACCCGTCGGGTCCAGGGGCACTATCTGCATTCAGGTGTTTCACTGTTGCGAGAACTTCGTCCGCTTCAACTGGTCGGGGTAGATTATTTTTGTCATCCTGAGAAATTAGGAAAGGGATTTGGTTAAGGAATTCTTCATCCATATTGACCGCTTCTTTGGTAAAGAGACGTTCAAAGAAGTTCACTGCCTCTACTTTGATGTCTTTTCTGTCGGTGGCCCAGCTGTCGTCGTCCCTCTGATTTTTCTTGATTTGAAGGTGGTCTCTTCTCTGCCTCACGCATGCGTAGAAATAAGCTGAGTTTTGATCCCCTTCGGAGGCCCACCTCTGCCTTGCCTTTTACCGCCAGAAGGATGTTTCCGTAGCAATTTAATACTTAAGTCGAGCCTTTGCTTTGTTGAGGACGAATCGAGTGGAGGGGGAGACCAAGCTGTCGAACGCTGTTTCTGAACGGGCCACCTCATCTTTCGCGTCACGGAGTGCTTGCACTACCAAAATACACTCAATTAGCGACGGATATTTAGCGACGGAATTTTTTTGTCGGTGCTAGCGATGGCTTCGTGGCCGCTCAGCGACTGATTACTGACTACACGCCTTTGCCATTTTAATTTTAA
Organism: Iris pallida; assembly: GCA_029216955.1. NCBI lineage: Eukaryota > Viridiplantae > Streptophyta > Magnoliopsida > Asparagales > Iridaceae > Iris > Iris pallida. The sequence continues at coordinate 16,366,367 of JANAVB010009198.1, read as the reverse complement.
TTTTAGGGGCCGCTCAGCCACTGATTATCGGCTTCGTGGCACCGGTTGCTAGTGAGACCGGGAGTTCTATTCATTCAGCACCGGTAGCTAGTGAGATCGGGAGTTCTCTTCAAGCAGTCCTTGCAAGGGACGACATCTCTTCTCACACCAAAAATCTCGCTTTTTCGAGGTGGTTGCGTGATCGTATCACTGAGCATTTGTGTGAGCAGCGTGGTTCTCATTAGCTATTAGTACTTATTTGTATTGGACTATTTGTATTGAGTTGTTTTTGTATTAGACTATTTGTATTGGACTACATATATGAACTAGAACTGTGTCAATCTCTGGATTGTATTGGACTACGACATGGTGATCAGGACATAGTCCCTGCAGCCATTCGACTGGCGAGGCAGAAACTATGTATCCATAGATAAAGTTGACTGTCCTCCGACCCTCATCCCTCGGCAGTGATGATACGACAACCTATCACTAGAGGATACTCTGAGAGATCCATCTGAGTAGGACGTATACTCTGAGAGATCACCTTTACAAGAATGATATTAGTAGTGGGATTGAGTGCTGGAGGGAATATTATCAGAGTATATGTCCTATTCAGATGGGTCTCTCACCGTTACTATTTTTTTCTGACAGCAAGGTGGATGTGCTCCGTCAACAGATTCTTGCTCCGAGCCAAAACTTTGCCCCGGAGCTCAAGTGGACATCCTTCGTGTAGAGCTCGAGTGAGAGGTTTCTGACATCATGGTGGTCTCCTTTGTCAAAGTATCCATGCTCATCCCGTATTGGTTGTTGGGACGAGCACGAATACTTTAACAAAGGAGACCACCATGCTGTTAGGAATCTCTCACTTGAACTCTACACGAAGAATGTCCACTTGAGCTCTGGAGTAAAGTTTTGGCTCGCAGTAAGAATCTGTTGACGGAGCACATCCACCATGCTGTCAAAAAAAATAGTAACGGTGAGAGACCCATCTGAGTAGGACGTATACTCTGATAATATCCCCTCCAGCACTCAATCCCACTACTGATATCATTTTTGTAAAGGTGATCTCTCAGAGTATATGTCCTACTCAGATGGATCTCTCAGAGTATCCTCTCCGGTTGGGTTGTGTTCTGAGCCATCCGTCCCAGGGATTTGATTCTATATTTTGGTTTCTGTATTTTGGCTCCAGCTCCATTTGTATTAATCTACGGTACGACATGGTGATCAGGACATAGTCTCTGCAGCCATTCGACTGGTGAGGCAGAAACTATGTATCCGTAAATAAAGGAGGGAAAAGATAAATCGAATTATAACGACGGATATTAGGTTACTCTTCAGGATAATTGATATCTATTTTATATTAATTTGATTTGGTCTATATGATTCTTGGGTAATTGGTGTGCATTAAATTCGTATGTACATATTTGGTCTATGTGATTGTTGGATAATTGGTGTGCATTATATATTGGTTTGGTTTATGCATATTTTTATGAACAGGAAAAGTGCTGCAATTTTTTTCATAAAAATTCTCAGTTAGCGACAGACTAGTGACCGGTTAGCGACGGATATTTCCAGCTCCATTTGCATTAGTCTACGGTACGACATATTGATCAGGACATAGTCCCTGCAGCCATTCGACTGGCAAGACAGAAACTATGCAAGTAGCCTTAGATAAAGTTGACTGTCCTCCGACCCTCATCCCTCGGCAATGATGATACGACAACCTATCACTATATCTTATATAGTAGTAGATGATGTCTTAGTATTACATTAGTGAGTTCATCTTGATTCTCCTACGTTCTTCAGATACTAGATACGATAAGAACATATACTACACCATATGTACAGAACATAGATGATTCACACTATATGTATGCTAGAATGAATCTTGGCTTGTGTTCTGAGCCATCCGTTCTGATCAAGCATCTTCCTTCTCCTCTCCTCCACCATGGCTCTGAACCAATCTGCTCCTCCCTCTACTTCTCTTCTTTTTATTTGACTCTCTCAGCCACATATGACATCCAGCTCAAGTGTAGAGTCGGGGGAGAAGAAGTAGACAGGAAGAGGAGGGAAAAGCAACACAGCCGGCGGCATGACTTGGAGGAAGTACAGAGGTTTTCTTCAACAGCCGTATGAGAACTATAAGGATATATCTTTTCACAACATGTTATCCTGTCAAAGGTCCTTCATGTGAATATTATGTTACCGCGGTGTAGGAAGACTAACATGTCATAAGTTTTTAAGCCGTGTGTTTTGACATAATCTTCCCAACTCTTTCCTCCTATGTAGTAATCTTGCATTATTACATAGCAGGAAAGAGTTTGGAGGATTATGTCAAAACACACGGCTTAGAAAATTATGACATGTTAGTCTTCCGACACCGCGGTAACATGGTTGTCACATTAAGGGACTTTGACAAGGTGATATGTTGTGAAAAGATATATCCTTATAGTTCTCATACGTCTGTTGAAAAAAACCTCCGTACTTCCTCCGGGTCATATCGCCGGCTGTGCTGCTTCCCCCTCCTCTTTCTGCCCACTTTTTCTTCCCCGACTCTACACTTGAGCTGGATGTCATATGTGGCTGAGAGAGTCAAATAAAAAGAAGGGAAGTAGAGGGAGGAGCAGATTGGTTCAGAGCCATGGTGGGGGAGAGGAGAAGGAAGATGCTTGATCAGAACGGATGGCTCAGAACACAAGCCAAGATTCATTCTAGCATACATTAGTGTGAATCATCTATGTTCTTATCGTATCTAGTATCTGAAGGACGTAACAGAATCAAGATAAACTCACTAATGTATGCTAGAATGAATCTCGGGTTGTGTTCTGAGCCATTCGTTCCGATACTTGGCAATTAAGCCATTCGACTGGCGAGGCAGAAACTATAAGGCTACTTGCATGTTCTTCCAACTTTAAATTACAAGATTACTATATTAGGTTAAATAAATCACTAACCTCATTACGGCCAATGTTTACAGTCTTGGTCTCAACTGTCTTCGATTCTATGATCCCATGCTTTCGAAAAATAGACAATACAGACAGTCCATGGAATAGAATGGCCTTACATGCAAATCGTCTGTGATTATATATCTTTTCCCTCCTCATCCATTGCCTTACCACAGGGACATCGAGCGCCAATAACCGAACTATACAGATGGTGAGTCTTGGTGTAGCACTCAAATGTAGGGCACCCGTAAATTTGCCGAGGTTTTAAATCATCGAAGTTTGCAGTGGCAATAAAGAGTGTGATCAGCTGATAGACATAACTCGAATAAAATCAGAAGACAATACAAGTACTTGTACTGCTAGGTGGCTCCTATGTAGTAATCTTTCGGATAAAATCAGAAGCCGTGGGTTTTAACATAAATCGACTTTGGCCTCAACAAAGACCACAAGTCAGACGATGAATCCTACTTGTTTTGACATAATCCTCCTGTTGTCAGAAAGATGGCTCCTAGGACTCGTCGAGGTGGTGCTGCTAGTCGAGGAAGGGGACGAGGCAAGAAACCCTTGGAGGTCGACACGGAGGAAGTCTCCGTCGTAAAACAAGAGCCGGTGACTGTTAAGGAGAAGGTGTTACCAAAGGTCGAGGTTAAGGAAGAACCGATGACCATCAGGGAAGAGATTGCTCCCAAGCTTGAAGTTAAGAAGGAGCCACCGTCAGAGAGTAGTAGCATCGGGACCGACCCTCCTGTCCCTACAGAAGACCTCAACCAGATTGAGCCTTCGTATGCAAAGTGGCTGATAGAATGGTACATGCCTCAACGCAACTATGATCCCTGGCTGTGAGGATTCATCGTCTGACTTGTGGTCTTTGTTGAGGCCAAAGTCAATTTTCCTATACGTTTTGGAATATTTGTGAAAATTTTGGAATATTTGTGCTATGATCGGATTATAACGATGGATATTAGGTTACTCTTCCAGATAATTGATGTCTATTTTATATTAATTTGGTTTGGTCTATATGATTCTTGGATAATTGGTGTGCATTAAATTCGTATGTGCATATTTGGTCTATGTGATTCTTGGATAATTGGTGTGCATAATATATTTGGTCTATGTGATTGTTGGATAATTGGTGTGCATTATATATTGGTTTGGTTTATGCATATTTTTGTGAAAAGGGAAAGCGCTATAATTTTTTTTCAAAATATTCTCAGTTAGCGACGGACTTGTGACAGTTTAGCGACGGTTACTACCAGTTTCCGACTACTTTTCGACGGCTATTCCGTCGCTAACTGGAGAATTTAAAATGTTTCCAGGTAGCGACGGATGGTCGACGGAATATCCGTCGGTATTGTATATAGTTTGACGGACTAGCGACGACCTATCCGTCGCCCTTGTTCTGGAAATACAAAGAATTTCCAGAACATGCTCGATGGATCATCCGTCAGTACTCCGTCGATATATATCGACGGATTAGCGACTACTCTTCCGTCGCCATGGTGCTGGAAATGCAAAGCATTTCCAGAAACTGATCGACGGATAGTCCGTCAGTACGCCGTCGCTAATCCGTCGTTCGTTACCGACGAATACCGACGGATGAGCGACGGAAAGATACGCTCTGATACGCTTTTACGATAGGTTACCGACGAAATTTTACGTCGCTATTGTCTACACAGTTCAGTACTTAATAGTTGAAGTGGACGACAGTCCGTCGGAAATGCGTCGCTAGTGCTTCGTATTGTGATGTCGACAATCCGTCGCTATTCCGTCGTTTGACGACAATGTAGCGACGGACCGTTATTAGCGACGAGCTGATTGCCGACGGATTTTTTTGGCCAAAATCCATCGGTTATCGGTCGCTAATAGTAATTACCGTCGGTTTGGCGACGGATGGGGCCGTCGCTAAAACGATAAATTTTGGTAGTGTTGGAAGATATCTCCAAAAGTTGATCAGCTCCATACCGACAATGCTTTCCTGGTCTCCTTGAGGCAGAGTGCTACACGGAGTAATGGTTTAACATGCTGCAAAGAAGACCATGCCGACTGAACCACTTCAGAAAATTTTGGATGCTCGCTCCAGCTATTCAGGAATTTAAAGTGTTTGGCGCATGCGGGCTTATCGATGATGATCTCTAAAAGAAGTGGGTAGTGGTCGGATTCTAGACGGTTGAGATGAGACACCGAAGAGGAATGAACCTGGTCATGCCATCGGTGATTTATGATGATTCTGTCCAGACGAGAGGATTGTTTGAACTGCCCCTCCTGGGAGTTAGTCCATATGAAGACATTCCTATGGTAGGGGATAGGTGCAAGGTGGGCATCCAGGAGGAAGTTGTTGAACTCGAACATGGAGGCAGCAGAGTGGGGGAGCCTGCCTGTCTTCTCTGAACTGCTAAGATTGCGTTGAAGTCGCTACCACAGACCCACAGGAAGTCTAGGTAACTATACCGCAACTGTAGCAAATTGTCCCAAAGTAGTCAACATACCTGATTGGTTCTGCCACCATGGACTACTGTGAGGATCATCTTCTCCCACAGCCGAAGGTGTTCTACTGAGAGAGATATGGCTTGTGGATGAGCATTAATGATGGTCACCGTGATGGTATTATCCCAGAATATCCACACGTCTTTGTCGTTGGCAAAGGCATTAGCAATGCCTAGCTTCAACCTGTATGCCTCGACCTTGGATATGTCTACTTTAGACTCGATGACGGCAAGCAAAGAAATGTTGTGCTGGTTCTTCAGATTTCTTAGGCGATTGATCGTTCTCTTTTCGGCCAGCCCACGAGCGTTCCAGATGAGAAAGCTTAACAACTTCTTTTAAAGGAGGCCAAGCTTGGAGGCCAATCTGAGTTGCATTGGATGAGAGGGACAATGAGAGAGAAGAGATCTGGGATGTAGGGGATGAGGCCGAGCTGAAAGGGGGAGGTAGTGTCACGACCCGCACCCACTGTGAGGGTACGAGAGTGTAACAACGCCCAGCCTAACACCGCAGTGTCGGCGGTAGAACGCTGTTCTAGGTCATGAACTATAACTAACATAAAATGAATGCTCTCCATAAGGAGGGCAACACAGAGGTACAACTCAATCACAATCTAGAGAGATAGAATATGGCACGATAAAATAGATAAGAGAATCCTCAACTGAGGTACAACAGAAATAAAATACAAGTCTCAACATCTCTACAATATACAAACTCTGAAATCAAGAACAACAACTAAACATGAAAAGGAAAAGCAGTCTAAACTATCTATACTAAGCAAGGTATCGTCCTCAGCAGCTGCCTGAACCTCCACTGGGGTCCAGGTCGCGAGTGTCAACTAGGCAAACTCCAAGTAAGGGTGCAGGGTTCCTCATCATCCTTTGTAAAATTTTCAACAGGTCCAGTCAGGACGGGAGCGAGCACAGTACATCTCAACAGTTCATAGCAGGTTAGAAAATATAATCATACAGTAAAGTAAGATACATGTGCTGAAAAATATAGTATGTAAACAGAGAGAGAACTGCAATAGAAATATCTACTATAAGTAAGGAACTAACAGTGGCTAGTGAGTCAGAGTACAGGATAGCACATATGAACGGAACAGATTTGTACATGATCTACACTAAGAGTTGTACATGATCTACACTAAAGAGTTGTACATGATCTACACTAAAGAGTTGTACATGATCTACACTAAAGAGTTGTACATGATCTACACTAAAAAGTTATACATGATCTACACTAAAAAGTTGTACATGTATGGTGACAGCACAGAAGTACATGATGAAAGTGAAACGTACATGGCACAATGTACCCGATGCTCCCGAGGAGGATAACATCACATGGAGAGATCCGTATAGTACTAATCCGTGATAATGTCGTGACAGCACAAGTAAAGTAATTTAATGCAGGAAATAATTCTAAGCAGGATATGAAATGATCAGAGAATATACTCGCCTCGTATCTGAATGTATGAAGTAAATGTACTGTCCGAGATGAGATACCTGACTCCTAGTTAGAGCAACACAAGTCAAGATGTATACAAGGGATGATAAATATAATCTACAATGCATCTGCATGCTGTCTAGGTCAAACTTGACTAAAGTCAACACTTAGTCAACTCCAGTCAACTACACTAGTCAAACTAGGTCAACTAAACCATTCTAAGTCTAAACCTAGACTAACAAGTCATTCTAGGTCTAGCCAAAACTATCCTAGCAAGCACACTCCATTTCAAGGCTATACAAGCCAACAACACCCAATCTATGTAGCATGCATACATTAGTATCATAGGATATACATTAGGCAACATTTATATAGAGTGTACATGTCTACTCATATCTACACATGCCCATATTAGTTTTAGACCCCTAGGCTTATCACACATGGCATGGGTTCATACATTACATGGCATTTTAGCTAAGTTATCATAACATGGCTTACATTGCATAACATAGGCTAGGCATATAACATGGCATGTGAATTAGACACTAAATCATGGCATTCAGACATATCATATGTCCCATATTGCATCTACATGGCCTACATTAGTTTTAGACAAAACATACATAGCCAACATTGTATAGGCTAACATTGCATATATATATATATAATACATATATACATATATAGTTTAGATAGGTTCATATATGCATACATATATATATCTACATACATACATATATACATGCATATCTTCATACATATAGTTTAGATAGGTTCATATATGCATACATATATATCTACATACATACATACATATATACATGCATATCTTCATACATATATACATAGAGAGATAGAGAGAGGGTTAAGGGGTAACATAGATGTGCGTGTGATGAACTATGGACTATGGACTATGGACTGAGTTTAAGGTTAAAGAGCAACATGGCATCATCACACAAGTTTAGGGTTCATTGAATCTCAGAAATTTAACATAGGCAATATCAGGTTAAGGTTTACATATAGGAAATTCACTGAAATCTCAGGTTAATGAGTTTAGTTCAGTTTTCAAGTCAATCCCTACATTCAACCAAATGAAATACATAACCCAAATTGATTTAGCATTCCATTTACAGAATTTAAACAGTGTGTGTGTGTTCATGTGAACTAATCAACCAAACAGTGTGTGTGTGTGTGTGTGTGACAGGTTTGAGAGGGGAAAAATGTGAGGGTGTGACAGTAAAAGGGATTTTGTGTGTGTGTGTATAGGAGGAGCTACCTGTTATGTGTGTGTAGGGATATAGAGTGAATCAGTGAAGGGGGCACTGTCTCAGGTTCCAGTCCAGTCCAAGTGACAGTGTAGGAGTGTGTGTGTGTATACATATTCAGTTTGTATGTGTGAGTATGTGGAAAGAGTGAGAGTGTAGTGACAGTAAACTAGATGAGGGGAAAACCTGTGTGATAGCCCCCATATGCGTGTGTTGAATCTGAACTGTGTGTGTGAGTGAACTTGTGACAGTTTTAACAATTCCTTGCAGCAAACATTCAACCTAATGCCTAAAATTGCAAACAAAATCAAGAATCCTGATACTTTAAGTATCAATGAGTTCAAGGCTACCCTCAATAAATTTGAAACTTAACCAAATAATGCAATGAACCAATGAATCAACAAAACTTGGCAACAGCTCAAAACTTGAATCAATGAATCATCACAACCTTAGCAAACATTGGATTTAAACTTACCACAAAATCGAATTCAAACCTCCCCTACCAAACTAACAGTTCTCATATCTAACATTCTCAGGTTTTACAACATTTAGCACCAAAATTAGGTTGCATGAACTCAGTTCTTGAGTTCACAACATCAGGAATTTGAGAGTCCTCTCTCAGTTTATAAGAACTCAGTTCTTGAGTTCAAAATCACAATGCAATCTCAGACATCTAATAGTCCAATACAAACCCCCAGTCTCAGTTTAAAGTTCACTGAATCTCAGGTTATGCAAACAGTTCATCTCATTCAGTGAATCAATAAATCAGTTCACACAATTCAGTCTCAGGTTTTGACATTGAAAACTCAGGAATAGGCTTGAATGTTCTCAGGTTTTCATTCATGTATATATATATATACCTACATGTATAAATCCTAAAACCAAAACCAAACTCAGTTTCCTTTTCTAACTACAAACCCCATACTCGAAAACACCCAAAACTAAACCAAACTTCTCCACATTGAACCCAGACATGTAGTCCCATATCCCTGACCTGTACATATATATAATCATTGCAAAAATTATATTTAAATCGATTTAAAAAGTTTTAAAAATAACCAGAAACTGAATACTGATACTTAGTATCAGGAAATGGGGAAAAACCCCTTAACCAAGTTCGAAAGTCCTATAAAAACCTAAATTAATAGCTGGTGAAGTGTCGTGCATGTGTCAGTGTGTCCCACGGGTCATGGGGTGTCCCTACAACAGGACACAACGTGTCCAGACACTCACGTACATGCACAGACACACACAGTTCAGTGCAGTCTCGTGCACGAGTGTCGACTAGTCTAGGGACTCGTGTGTCCATCCAAAAGTGTCGTGGTTGTGTCAGTAGCTAGGTGGGGTGTCAGGGTAGGTGTCTAAGTGCCTGAGTCGTGGCTAAGTGGTGTCGTGTCCGAGATACAAAAACGTATTGAGCGGATTTTTGCACGCGTGTGTGTGTGTGTACGACCCGTGCCGATCGAATAACTCCCAAAATACTGGATGATATTGCCTGAAATTTTGTGTGCCTAATGACAGTCATTGCCCCCTCATGTACACAAATTTTTGTGTCAAACATAATCGTGTCGTGTCCTGTAGGAAGCCCGAGTGGCAGGGAATCCGCCAGGCCGCGCGCGAGCGTGTGCAGCCCATGTACACGCATGTCAAAACGACACGACACGTACAGGAATCTAACTCAGTGCACAAGAAATGTGTAAGCGAAACTGAAAAGTAATTTTCCAATAAAAAATAATTCAAAAATAACACAAACAATACCACAGTGGCATTTCCACAAACACATTGAACAATGCAATGATACGTGTCCAGTTTGGATACGAAAAGATACAAAAACTTAGGGTTTCCTATTCCTACTGTTAGGTTAGGTCTAGGGCTCCCTAATGATGCAAAAATCTTAGGATTCTATGGTGAAAATAGGAAGTTACCTCAATATATCAAAACTCTCAAAAAAACTCTAATGAGAGATGTTCTTCTTGATGGTGAAACTCCTCCAAAGCTCTCCAAATCTGAGAATATTAATTACCAACAGAAAGTAGGTAGAATTTAGAACCCAATGCAATTTGTTTGGATTAAAAAGGAGGTAAAATGGATTTACTAGGATTTATGGAAGATGGAGAAATACCTCTTCTAAAACTTGGCAAGAAAATCTAATGGAGGCTAGCCCTAACTTTGGGGAGCATTAAATAGGATGGGAAAGGGTCAATAATGGCTGCCATGGGCTGATTAGGGTTAGGGTTGGTTCATGGTGTGGGCCTATGGGCTATTAAACCTAAGTCATTAGTCATGACTTATGAAGTCATAAGCCATATTAGTCAAATCAACTCCAAATCTCTCCAAACAAGTTCCATGACTTAAACCTCACTAAATTAGGTCAAACCAAGTTTACTTAACCTAACCAAGTGGTCTTAACCTAGGGTAGTCACTAGGTTAGTCTACTAGTCAACACTAGTCAAAGTCAACTATAGGGCCAAAATCAATTCTACCAAAAAACACTAAAAATCCCTAAAAATCATATTAATTATAATAAGTCCAAATAATAAATAATAATTCCAAATAATTTACAGAATTTCAAAATGACCAAAATACCCCCAAGCTAGAAAAGATAAACAAAACACTAGCAAGACACCAATTCATAAGTCATGTTTTTAAATAGTTTTTAAAATGATTAAAATCAATAAAAATCATATAAAATTTTAGATACCATAATTAAATAAATTAAAATACAAAATTTCAAAATTATCCTCGTCTGGAAAAACTGGGTGTTATAGGTAGATGGATGCTGGAAGGTGAAGCGGGGAAAGCGTTGGCTGTAGGGTGAGGTAACACGACTAAAGGAGGGGCCTATGGAGAGAACCTGAGGGAGGACAGGCAAGGGGCCGACAGGGTATTCTATTGGGACTTGAAGGGAGGCATTGGCAAATTGGGGGGTAAGAACTGGTCTCTGCGGAGGAATGGATAGCTGCTTCGAGGAGGAATAACTTGCTTGGATCGTCGGGGGGGGAGGGGAGAGTGATCGGGGCATTGAATAGAACCATCATGTGGTCTTCTGTAGGCGGTAGGGAGGGAGTAGAGCTCGTGCTTGCTACGACTGAATCTTTATGATACAAAAGGGTGAATTCCTTGTAGATAATAAATAGACCTACAGCTCTGCCTTCTTCCCTATTGTAGATCGCCTTTTTGTATCTCTTTCTAAGAGTGGTATTTTTCGGAATGGCACTTGTAGCGGTGGTCGCTTCAGTATTGGTGCCTGTGGGTTCTCTGCTGATCCTTTTGCATACATCTCGCAGATGGCCGAGATGGAGACAATGATCGCAGTATTCTGGGAATTTCTTGTATGTGAGAGGCTGCCACACGTTATTTCCTTTCGGTAAAATGATTCGATGTTTCTGCGGGGGGGAGGAGGGGAAGGGGAGGGGAGGGGGAATGCTAGTATTGATCTCGACTAAAATTTGGGTAAGGTTGGGTTTAGTGTGAGAGGCTGTGGCTTGGTCGATTTTCAAAGGGGTGCCAATGCAGCCAGCCAACGAGAACAACGCTTGGACGTTGAAGAGGTGTTGGGGCAGGCCCGGCATGGATACCCATATGGGAGCCATCGGGGATTCTTTGAAAGAAGAAAAATTTGGGGACAATCTGAAGATCCTCATGACTGAACCAGCCACCAGCCAAGAGTCACGAGAGCGAATACGGACGAAGTCTGCCTCTGATTGTGGACGAAGGAGGAGATGCTTCGCATCCATGAGTCCTACCGAGATGGGGCCTCCATTTTGAGGTTGACGAAGATACGTCACACGGCTTCGATCGGTGGGCGTTCGTGGGAAAATTTTCCTACAAGGGCGAGGCGGAGGGGTGCCTACAATGCCTCAACCGACTCCGCAGAGAAGGTGATGGCCGACGCCTCCTCAAAAATCGAGTTCGGGCAGTCGAGCTGGAGCTTGGGGGCCGAGCGTCGAGCTTCGGTGAGGTTGGGGGGACTGAGGTTGGGAAAGCTCGTCGATGAAGAAGCGACGAGCTGCTCCAACTGGGCCGCTGAAGAAAGGGGAGAGCGGGAACATCTCTACCTGGAGTAGCTACTATCGAATCAAAGCTGGAAGGGGGGACTGGGTGGGGGACCTGAAGGACAGCCTCGCCAGAAGAAGAAGACTCTGGGAGAGGCTACGATGGAGGAGACGGAGATGGATGTGTTGAGTCCGACGGTGGCGACGCGATGGGTGATGGGGGATGGAGGGAAGCGAGGATGATGGAAGAGACATGGCGATTGGTTTGGCTAGAGAAATGAGGAGGGGGCGGGGATGAAGGGGAAACTGAATCGAAGGGAGGAGGGGCCCCGAGCGGTGAGGCTCTGCGGCCGACGGCCGCCGCCACACCGGGGGGGAAAGGGGGCTCAATTGTGGAAACCGATCCCTATATGGGGAAAAATATTGTATATATATATATATATATATATATATATATATATAATATAAAAAAACTTCCGTATGAGGTCGACGCTAGGGTTACCTCAGGTTAATGGCGAACCTGGCCCTGCCGCCGGCAGGGGTGCAGGAGCGCTCGAGCGGAAGGAAGCAACGATGACGAGGAAGATGCATCCAGGGATTCGGCAGGGGGATGGACGACAGTGGAATACAGGAGGAATTCCAAACCCATGGAGCAACGAGGGACTCGACAGGCTGCCGGCCAACCTCCAGAGGGACGGCCCAAATGGCCTCTGAGGGACTTACGACACAACGGGACGACACAACAGAAGCAGGGGTCTTGCCCTATGCTTAATAGATCTAAAGGAGAGGGGTATGGGCCTCCGAGGGGGGTCGGCAATGAGCAAAACAGAGGTGGCAATGAGCAAAGCAAAGGGAAGGAACCTGTGGATCATAGCCCAGGAACAGAGGAAAGACGTCCGCAAAGCACAAAACTATTATCTTGGGTTAAGATTTGTCGACCGACACCTGTGCAGGTGGACGTAGACCTACAGTATGTCGAACCTAGCGTTATCAATGGATCGAGAGTGGTAGAGATAACTAAGGAGGACATACAGGAAACGACTGAATATTGGAGGAAAACCCTAATTCTATACGTGATGGGCAATAGGCCTTTCTATGGTCAGTTGCGAGCATATGCACATAGAGTCTGGCGTCCCAAAGGAGAGAAGGAAATATTCTGGAGAGAGAACGGCTTCTATTTTATCAAATTCGCATATGCAGAGGACCTGGAGCAGATCTTGGAAGGTGGCCCTTGGACGTTTGACAGTCGCCTGGTGGTTCTGAAAAGATGGCTCCCGGAGTCTAACTTTGAGAAGGATCGTCTAACGACGATACCGATTTGGATACGCTTGCCCTGGCTATCTCCCCAACTGTGGAGTATTCCTTCCAGAATGAAGATGGCTAGTATTATCGGTAAACCAATTCGAACTGATATTCCCACGGCTAGAAGGCAACGACTCTCATATGCATGAATCTTCATGGAGATCACGGCTACGGATACTTTCCCAAGGAAAATAGACCTGGTTCTTCCTAATGGGGAGTGGACAACACAGGATATAGAGTATGAATGGGTTCTGCCTTCGTGTGCCACTTGTAGGTATTTTGGGCACATGGAGACTAATTACCTTGACTCGCCAAGAGAGAAAGGAAACGAGGGGAACCAAGTGATTCAAAATAATCAGCAGGAAAGAGACGAGGCTAATATGGCGGCAGATAATAGTCAGGGTGGCAGAGAGATAAACAATGAAGTAGCAGAGCCTAGTCCAATGGATCATGAAGCTAACGGGGAAGAAGGCTTAGAAGGTAGAGAAGCAAACATTCACTCGATTCTTGGGAAGTGACAGGGGCCGAAGTCCGAGCACACGATGGGGACATATCACGACCGAGCTTTGATAGTTACAACGCCTCAACATAACTATCAAAGAACAACCGATGGGGATATGCAATTCACATAGTCAGAGTAAAGGCATAATAATGAAGCTTCTAATAACAGGGCCAGGAGAAGGTTGGAGAATAATGAAGATGAGGAAGAGCAAACAGAGAACTCATTAGATTCGGGGAACTAAGATATGACGCTCACCACAGTTAATCCCAAGTGGACTTTAATGCTTCGGGAAAATGATGCTTTGCCACCTAGTAATCACTACTAAAATATGCTCTATTAGCGACGTCGTTTAACGAGGGAATGAAATTACGTCGCTAACTATATAATATAGCGACTCCTTTCTAATGACGTCGCAAAACGTCGCTGAATAGCGACGTTCAGCGACATTAGATTAAGTATGTCGCGGAATAGCGATGTTCAGCGACATATTAAGAAAAAATGTCACTTATATTAAAATTTTTGCGACGGTTAGCGACGTCCACTTTTGACGTCGCTAACTTTTTTACTTAGGGCACATGACTCCTTTTTCCCCCTCACTCGAAAAATGAAAAAATTGAAACTCTTTTTTCCCCTCCCCTCCGGCGACTCCCTCCCCCCCGGTGACTCCCTCCCTCCCCCGGCGACTCCCTCCCCCCCGTCGAGCTCCTCCTCCTCTCCTCGAGCTCCTCCTCCTCCTCTCCGACGGTAAACCCTAACCTAATTCCTCCTCCTCCTCTCCCACACACACACACACGCACACAGACATACACACGCACACAGACACAGACACACACACACACACACACACACACACACACACACACACACACACACAGAGACACACACACACACACACATGGAGGGTGACACACCAAGTATTTGTGGAAATGCCCAATAGGTCATTTAGAATCCTAATTTCAGTTTTGTGCATAAATGAGGGTAGGTTAGTCATGGTTAAGGTATCCCAATTGGTTTTCATATGGATTCCTACAAGTCATGTATATATGTAAATATATATAAATTGGTATATATTTATGTATGTGGACTATTTTAGATAAAAGTTTATAAATATATAGTGTGTGCGGTTGTGTCTTGTGTGAGAGTGAGAGAAGGGGAAGCATGGCAAGATATTGGCTATCCATTTGGCCTTTGGTTTGTGTGTTTGTGGCTTGGATTGGTGGTTGGTTGTTTGTGGTTATGTGTGTTTGTTTGAAGAGAGGGATTAGATATTGTTTTAATAGTGTGTTTGTGCTTGTGATGAGATGTGAGAGTGTGTGAGTGTATGATTGTGTTTTTTTAGTGTATGTTTGAGGAAAGGGAGGTTAGATGTGGTAGTGTGGTATTATGGTAGTGTGAGTGTGAGTGAAGAGGGATATTGAGATAAGTGTTAGAGTGTGTGTGTGTGTGTGTGTGTGTGTGTGTGTGTGTGTGTGTGTGTGTGTGTGTGTATGTGTATGTGTGTGTGTGTGTGTGTGTGTGTGTGTGTGTGTTTGAGAGTGAGAAAGGTGAGAGGGATTTAGATGTGGTAGTGAGTGTTGTGTGTGTGTTAGAGAGGGTATGATAGAGTAGCAAGAAGGAGAGGAACAAGTGGCTGCAAAGGCAGCAGCAGCAGCTTGTGCTGTAGGGTAGTAGCAGCAGTAGCTGCAATGCCAGCAGCAGCTGCTAACAGCAGTAGCAAGAGCAGTGAGGGCAGCAGCTACAATAGTGACTAGAAGCTAGTGTCTCTTATTATGTTAGGGGGGTGTGATTTTGTTTTAGGATGAGTATGTTAGTGTCTACACATAAGTTAGTATCCTAAGTTAGATATTTAGGATAGTATCCTAGGTACTAATTTAATATCTTGTTTAGGATGTTAGTATCCTAGAGTTAGATATGTGAGTTAATATCTTAGGATACTAGAAGTTAGTATCCTAGATAGGTTAGTTAGTGTCTTGGATAGGTTAGTTAGTATCCTATTTATCTTAGATAAGTTAGTATCCTAAGTAAGATATCTTAGGGTAGTTAGATTATGCTAGTATCTTGAGGGTATCAAGATAAATGATATTAGAATATGGGCTAGAAGTTAGTACCCTAAGTTAGTACCCTAAATTAGTATCTTAGCTAGAATTTGGTATCCTAGGATAGTTAGATATCCTAGTATCTTAAGAGTGTCCTAAATTAGTCTATGGTAATAGGATACCCTATAGGGTATATCTCTATGTAAATATTAGGGTATCTTAGGAGTGTTGGTATATTGTTAGAACGGTAGAGTTAGTATCCTGAGGTATCTAAGGTATTAGCAAAGTAATGAGAATTACCTATAGCCTAAGGATAAGGTATTACCTAAGGTAATGGGTATGATGTTAAGGCAGGTGGATAGATACTAGCCTAAGGTAGATGGTAATATCTATTAGCCTAAGGTATTGAGTTATCTACTTGCCTAAGGGTAGAATATTACTAGGATATGGTATTATCTAGTATCTAAGGTAAAGTGGATGTTAAGGTATTAGTTACCTAGACTAAGATATTGAGATTCCAACTTAAGGTATTGGTATTGGGATACCAATAGCGGTAAGGTAGAGGGTAACTTGGTAGGTAATGACTAGAAATATGATATTTGACTTAGATTTGACCTTGTTTGACCAAGGTTGACTATTTTGACTAAAAGTCAAAGTAGAGTCAACATCTGACCTAGATTGGACTAAGAGTTAACAAAGTCAACTATAGGTCAACCCTTGACCTAGTTTGACCTTGTTTGACTTTGTTTGACTTAGCTTGACCTTGTTTGACTTAGTACAACCTAGTTTGACCTAGATTGCATATCATGCACTAGTAATCATGCCTAACATTGTTATTAGTAACTGTCCACTACTAATGTGTGTCCCATAATAAGATATAATATAGAAATTTGTGCCTATTGGATAATGTGTGTCAATCTTTGCAGAATTATTTCTAAATGGATATGAATTACTAATTGCGGAATCGTTCATGGATGTACAATCGTGATCCTGATGATATGTGTGGTGTGCGAGATGAATACATAGCGGAAGTAGAGCAGTTCCTGCAGTTTGCTAAGGCGTTCCCTCAGTACATAGACGGCACCAAAATTAAGTGTCCGTGTGTAAAATGTCATAACGTAAAATATTATCCAGAAGTGGAAGTAACATATCATTTGTACTCGAGGGGTTTCACGCCTAATTACTATCAGCAGACCGCACACGGAGAACTTGTGTCTTTAGCATCAGAGCCGGAGCCTTATGTTGAGCCGTATAAGCATGCGGGACCTAATTTTGTTTCAGATAATCATGCATAGGACGACAGGTGCGTGAACATGGTTTTCAACACTGCGGGGCCTAGTTTCGTTCATGATGCAGCTGAGGAGGCACCGAATGTCGATGCTGCAAAGTTCATGGGGTTGCTGGAGAATGCAAAGACTCCATTGTATCCTGGTTGTGAGGATCATTTACCGTTGGAGGTGGTTACAAGACTGTTGAGCATTAAGTCAGATTTTAACATGTTGCAAGAATGCTACAACCGAGTATTGGAGTTGATTATAGAGATCTTGCCGGCGGGTGCTAAGTTACCTAAAGACTTCTATCGGTCTAAGAGGATGGTAAGATCGCTCTGGATGGGATACGAGAAAATCAATTCTTGTCGAAATGGGTGCATGCTGTACTACAAAGACGACAAGGACGCATATGTGTACAGATTTTATGGTACTGATCGCTATAAGACAACTAGTACAGGAAGGTCTACCGGTGCAAGAAGGCCGACCGATTCAATACACTACTTGCCTTTAATGCCGCGGTTACAAAGATTATTTATAGTGAAAGAGACGGCCGAAAATATGAGTTGGCACATACGAGAACAGATTGAAGGAGTGTTGGATCACCCATCCGATGGAGAAGCGTGGAAGCACTTTGATCGAGTGTATCCTGATTTTGCTTCAGATCTGCGTAATGTCAGGTTGGGGCTATCTTCTGACGGTTTTACTCCTTTTGGCCTTTCAGGATCCCAATATTCGTGCTGGCCTGTGACTGTCACTCCGTATAACCTACCGCCTTGGATGTGCATGAAGACTCAGTACATGTTTCTAACCGTTATAATTCCTGGTCCGAACAATCCCAAGAGGAACATTGATGTGTACTTACAGCCTTTGATAGATGAGTTGAATCAGTTATGGGAAGTAGGCGCTAACACGTACGATGTTTCCAAGAAGCAAAATTTTCAGATGAAGGCAATTCTTATGTGGACCATCAACGACTTTCCGGCCTATGGAATATTATCTGGATGGAGCACTCATGGCCGTCTCTCATGTCCGTATTGCATGGACCGTAGTAAGGATTTCTGCTTGAAACACGGAAGAAAATCGTGCTTCTTTGATTGTCATCGGCAATTTCTGCCAAAAGATCATCCGTTCAAAAGGAACAGGAATGCATTCCGTGCCGGCATTGTAGAGAAGGGTGATCCACCGCCAAGGTGGTATGGAGCCACGATATGGAAGGATGTTAGAGATTTTCTAAGTGCTATCGAAGATCCTACAACTGGGTACAAGTGCGATAGATTTGGTAGAGATCATAACTGGACAAAGAGGAGCATATTCTAGGATCTGCCATACTGGAGTACCAATCTGATCAGACATAATCTTGATGTCATGCATATTGAGAAGAATGTGTTTGATAACATAATTAATACTGTGATAGACGTAAAGGAAAAAAACAAAAGACAATCCCAAGGCCAGGTTGGACTTAGAAGAAATATGCAAATACCCTGCGTTGCATTTGATATAGCAGAATGGGAAACAGTTCCTGTCGAAGTTGATTTTCTTGCTGGACAAGGAGGATAAAGTGAGACTTTGTCGGTAGATCCAGGGCCTAAAATTTCCAGACGGATATGTGTCAAATCTGAGAAGATGTGTCGATCCGAAGGAAAATAAATTGACGGGCATGAAGAGCCACGACTGTCACGTATTCATGGAGAGGTTAATTTCGATTGCATTTCGGGAATTCTTACCGCAGGCAGTTTGGAATCTATTAACGGAGCTTAGCATATTCTTCAGGGATCTTTGTTCTAAGAAATTGCTCGTTGATCGTCTAGAAAAGTAAGAGAAGGACATTGCGGTAATACTGTGCAAGCTAGAGAGGGTATTTCCTTCTGGATTCTTCGACTCTATGGAGCATTTGTCGATTCATCTATCCTATGAGGCACGTGTTGGTGGACCCGTCGAATATCGATGGATGTACCCGTTCGAGCGACATTTGAGTCACCTAAAAAGAAAGATAAAAAATAAGGCACGGGTCGAGGGTTCTATTTGTGAAGCCTATGTTCTTGAGGAGATTACAAACTTTTGTTCGATGTATTTCAAGCCTCATGTTGCAACTAATAGAACGAGAGCTTCCAGAAACGACGACGAAGATCATAAAAGTAATGATACAATACTGAAGGTATTCAATGCTCCAGGAAAGCCATCGGGTAAAATGAAGAAGAGATATCTGAACAATGATGAGCTAAGGGCTGCTCAGGTGTATGTATTACTCAACTGCGACGAGGAGGAAGTAGAGAAACTGAAGGGGTAAGTAATTAATACGTCTACATTATTTTAATAGTATTAATTATTATACTATTACATTAATTGAACAATGTTGTTTTCATCATATTTAATGATGATGTGAGGTCAGGTAGGCCACACATAACAGAAGAAGAACTAGAACAAGAAATAAAGCATTATTTTCCATAATGGTTGAGTGCATATGTAAGACTTGAGAACTCTGTAATTACCTTTATGTATATGCACTTGATTGAGAATGAGCTTAATTTCTTCTTTCGTGGTATTTAGGCCGATCGTCCATACGCAAGACTTGAGAATGAGTCTATTAGAACGCTAGCCAAGGGACTAATTTATGCTGCAAAAATATGGCCAAGCTACTGTGTTAATGGGTTTCGTTTCAAGTCAACAACTTGCCCGATCAGAGACAACTTTGTGGATCTCGACTCTACCAAAAATAGCTGTTTGTATATCAGATCTTCGAACTACAAAGATGTTGATACGGGCAATGATTTCTATGGTGTGCTACGAAAGATCGTGGTGCTGACATATAGTTATGGAATAGAGCCTGCTAAGATTGTGTTATTCAGGTGTGATTGGTTCGATCCAATTGAAGGTCAAGGTTGGAAAGTAGACAAGCACGGTCTTGTTGATATAAATTATCGGCGTCGATATCAAGCCTATGAACCATTTGTCCTATCAAGTCAGGCTCAGCTCATGTACTTCACAAGTTATCCTAAATGGGGAACAACAAGGTCGGACTGGTGGGCAGTATGCAAGACCAAAGCTAGAAAATATAGCTTATCAAGAGGATGAACTAGCTCTTGTAACAAATATTATAGAAGTGGACACGACGGAAGTTCCTCATTATACATTTAATTGTGTAGAAGAAGTAGAATTATCTGAAGAGAAAGATGCAGATGAAAGTGAAGATGTAGAGGAGGAGGAAGAAGAAGAAGAAGAAGAAGAAGAAGAAGAAGAAGAAGAAGAGAAGAAGAAGAAGAAGAAGAAGAAGAAGATGATGAGCTAAACGAACTAGATGAATTTTCAGAAGATGATTAAATCTGTACGTTTGTTTTATCATCATATTTGACACTTTAGTGACACTTCAATCATAAAATCTGTGACACTTTAGTGACACTTTTATCTGTGACTATGATATTTTTTAAAAATCTGTGATGTCTATCCTATAAATATGTATTTTTGTTTTATTGTCATATATTATTATCAGGTATGACTAGACCATCTGGACGACGCGGAGGATTTTATATAAGGCAGTCCCGTCAGCCTCGGGCTGGGGATAGAGATTCCGTACCCTCATCCTCATCTTCGAGTATGCCATTGTACCGTTCTGTTCCCGGTCCATTATCAGGACAGGGCAGTTCCAGCATTCCTGATCTCGCGTCCAATATTCCTGATCCTGCGTCCAGCATTCCTCTTGCCGACGGCTCCATGGGGGAGCCGACGCTGAGCATATGGAGGACGGCGATCAGACTGATCCTGTCCAGGCAGGAGGTGAGAGCGACCCTCCATGCGCTCCCCCGGGCGAGACGCGTATGGAGATTTGGACGGACGGGCCTACGAAGTAAGTTAATTAGTTAATATAGATTTCTCAAATGATTATATGTATATATATATTCATGAAAATTATTATTGTATAGATATCGGCCTCCTGCAGTACAGAGACAGCTGGGGTTATTTCTGAGACAGAACTTTGGTGGGCCTTGGATTAACTACTCAGATGCTCCCGCAGATAGGAAGGCCTTTTGGTTGGCCCACTTCAAGGTAAAAAATTTGTTTATTTTTAAATTTTAATAATCATTTGTGTATATTATATAACTTTTCTATTTTACTTCTTGTAGAGGACCTATTTCTATCCACCACACCGGGCGACGAAGATCGAGGCCCAATTTTCTGTCGTCGCAGGCAAGTTCATCCGTGATGCGATCCACGACCAGAAGTCTCGTGATCGCTCCGGAAAGCCGATCCATGGTTGGATCACGCCAGAGCAGTGGACTGCGATGAAGGCTAGATTCGCCGAGGCTAGGTACCCGGAGCGATCTGACAAGGCCAAAGTGGCGCGGTCGAGCGCCAGTAAGTGGTATGGTGGCTCTATTCCGATGACGGAGTATTTTTGTCGTCTGTTACATTTTCTATGACGAACATTAATTTATATATAGTTCGATAGAATATTTAATACTAATAATAGATAATATATTTTAACAGGTAAAAAAGGGTGAGGACCCGAACATGGTGACCGTCTTCCTGGTCACCCATCGGAGGGCTGGGGAGTTCATTGACAAGAGGGCGATGCAGGCATATGTACGTTCTATTCTTTATATTAATTTACTATAATTTAGAAAACAGGAAAATAGATATCAATATAGACTTTAGCAAACACTTACACGTTAGCAAACATGTTCTAGGTCGAGTTTGTTCGCCTACAGGAGGAGGCGGCTGCTGCTGCTAGTGCACCAGCAAAGGAAGGGGCTGGTACTTCCTACCAGCCGCCTACAGCTCCATCGTCGGACGACCTCTGGATGATCGCCGTTGGCGGTCTTCAGAAGGGTACGTATTACAGTACGGGATCCTACGGCACGTATTTGGCTTCGGAGTCATCCCGGGCCCCCTCTATCAATGCGCAGTCTCCGGCTTCGCAGGCGTTGTCACGAGCTCTGGATATTCGTCGTCAGATCGACAAGCTGCGTCGTGAGTTACAGCAGTAGATTTCTGATGCGGTCGAGCGACGATCCGACCCTCCTATGATCATCGGATGATTTGATACGATCGAGCGCAGTATACAGGAGCTGATGAGTCTGCAGCAGGCTACAGCTGCCAGCTTGCACACGCTCACCGAATCTACGCAGCGCACAGAGCGTAGACAGGTCGAGCTGGAGGGATCGCAGAGGACCATGTCTGCCTCACTCACTCAGGTATCGGCTTCGATTGAGGAGAGTACTCAGAGGATGGTGAGTACCCTTATTGCGCATGGTGAGCGACTGCAAGAGCGAGAGCAGATACGTCCTCCCGTTCCATCGACGATGTCGACTCCAGACATTGTACTGCCTCCTACTGCCCTTACGATGCA
This sequence comes from Iris pallida, assembly GCA_029216955.1. NCBI lineage: Eukaryota > Viridiplantae > Streptophyta > Magnoliopsida > Asparagales > Iridaceae > Iris > Iris pallida. Next base: position 16,343,801 of record JANAVB010009198.1, on the reverse strand, counting down.
TCTCACACAGGAGCAGTATGAGTACATGCTTTCCCAGATGCGCGGCTGGGGTCCTCAGTGATCCAGTAGATTTTTTTTATCATCTTTGTATTTATTGGCCCTATGGGCCCATTGACCGTTCTGTACACTGATTTTTATTATTATTTGACTCTGTTGGACATGTGTGTTTGTTGGATATGTATGTTTGTGATATTTAATTTGTTGGTTTTTCATTGAGTACATGTATAATATTTAGTTGTAGACTGTTATGATGGGAGACTGTTATTCATCTATTAGTTAGAGACTGTTATGATGGAAGACTGTTAATTATGATGATATCTGCGACGGGGATGACAAATATACCTACGCTGGGTTATAAGCGATGATTTGATATACAAAGGAGGTGCTACCCAAATTTTAAAAAAATATAATATGTATTTTTGTAATGATGTGTGTCTGTGTTTACAGTGTATATGAAATGCAGTGTTCGGTTCACACACACTGTAAACACAGACACACAGCATAACAAAAATACACATTATATTTTTTTAATTTTTTTTCAGTATTCTGCGACGGTTAGCGACAGAAAGTGGACGTCGCTATACGTCGCTAATTAGCGGCGGTACGTCGCTGTACGTCGCCACCTTGCAGACGTGGCAGGCATTGCCACGTCATTACGTCAATAGAACTAAACGTTGCTACAATGTTGCACTACGTCGCTAAGTTTGCGACGTAAAGTTCTCATCGCTCTATGTCGCTAACTTTGCGACGACCTAGCGACACGGGCCGGACGTCGCAAACAGCGACGTAGGGCGACGTATTGGCTATCTGCGACTAGCTAAAAAGCGACCTTCACTTTACGTCGCTAAAGCCGTCGCCAATTAAGATTAGCGACGTAATTTTCATTATTAGCGACATATCATGACGTCGCTAATTTGCCTTATTTTAGTAGTGAATGTGAATCAGGCGAATGAACAATCTGACCCCCGATACGTCCTAGGGGGAGGTGAGATGAGGTCTCAGGACAATCACCAAGAGATATAAATGTCGACCATTACATGGAACGTTTGCGGCGCGAACTCCATTGTTAAGTGGTGTGAGATTTTAAATGTTGTGAGGAGGAATAAATGCACTATAGCATCTATTCTGGAAAGTAAAATCAAATCGATAAATATACTTAACAGACGAGTCCCAAACCAATAGGAAGCAGTGCACAATCTATATTTATACGAGATGGCTCGTATTTGGATTATGTGGACACCCGTAGTTGGACGGGTCAGCTCAAGTTCTTATCTAAACAACTCAAAGTTGTTGAACTGAGTAACAAAGGAGGATTTTGGTGTATGGTGGGTGCGGTCTACGGGCACAATGATAGAAGACGGCATTACCAGTTATGGAAGGACATCATCAAAATTGCAGCAGAGATTGCAGATCAACTTCCCATTGTCCTGAGCGGGGACTTCAATGCAATTCTATCAGAGAACGAGAAGAAGGGTGGTTGGGTGGTACCAGCAGCTATTCTGGCTGACTTCCAGGATTGCATGCTCAGTTCTGGATTAACAAGTTTAACAAAAGTCGGGCATTTATGGTCGTAGGACAACAGTTCTGTGATCAACCGAATATCCTGTCAACTGGATAGGACTCTATGTAATTCCAAATGGCTCGAGATAATCCCTTATAGCAGGTCTGAAGGACTACACAGAGGAACGAGCGATCATACTCCACTCCTGATCCGTATGGTCGCTGACCGGCCATTCTGTCGACGTCCTTTCAGGTTTTACAACTCCTGGCCACAAGAGGAGGGGTACCATGATATGATCAATGGTATACTCAATAATGAAGTCTCAGGTAACTTGCAATTTCAACTTGTTTATAAGCTTAAATCTATCAAAAGAGCTTTGAAATTGTGGAACAGCAAGCGCCCGATAGCCAAGATCGATGAGCTGGATAGGGAACTAAAGGACCTGCAGGACCAGTTGCGATTCCATCCGTTGGATCCAGATCTCGTGGCCCGAGAAGTGGCCGCACAGGAGGAGATATGTCGCTGCCGTTTCAAAGAAGAAGTGAGACTCCAACAAAGGGCGAAGTGCACTTGGCACACGGAGGGCGATCGATGCTCAAAGTTTTTCCACGCAACCATCCGTACGAGGCAACACAGAAATAATATTGGCACTATCATAGGCGCTGAAGGAAAAGAAATTACAGGAGATGAAGGAATTGCTAATGAGGCTATCGACTACTACAAAAAGCTTTACAACGAAAGTACCTATGAGAGAGCCTTTCCTGAAATTATTTGTAAGAGGTTAGTTACTGATCTTGGTAACAAAAAGTTGAGTCGGATCATCACAATGGAAGAAATAGAGAAGATTATTAAGAAGGCTGATTCAAATAAAGCTCCGGGACCAGACGGTTTCAATGCGACATTTTATAAACAACATTGGAATCAACTTAAATACCAGGTGTTAGATGTTGTGCATGATTTCTTCACCAATGGTCGTCTACTGAAGGAGCTCAATCATTCTTTTCTGACCCTCATTCCAAAGAAGGAGGGCGCCTCGGCGATGGGTGATTTTTGTCCGATATCATGCTGCAATTTTCTTTATAAGATTATTACTACAGTTATGTGTGACCGGATACATGAGATCTTACAAGACCTTATCTCGGATAATCAAACTGCTTTTATCAAGGGTTGATCCATCGCGGATAACTGTTTGCTTGAACATGAGATGATACGAGAATTTAACAAGCCTGGTGGGAAGAAGGGATGTATCAAATTAGACCTTCGAAAAGCTTATGATACGGTTAACAGAGACTTCGTTTGCACTATTCTCAGAAGCATGGGATTTGCGAAATGGTGGGTGGAAATGATCAAAGAATGCATTACGTCGCCAACATTTTTGATTCTGATCCAAGGCCAGCCTCATGGGTTTTTTGGAAGTAATAGAGGTCTACGTCAGGGGACCCCCTATCTCCGTACCTGTTCACCATAGTTATGGAATATTTAACGTGCTTGATGGATATCGCTATGTACCGAGGTCAGATTATTCCTCTCTACCGAGGAATACACCCAATTGTTTCCTACCTCATTTATGCAGACGATTTGCTGGTTTTTATTGAGCCATCTGAAAGTTCGATTATGGCGTTGAATGATACAATAGGGGAGTTCGGCCGTCTCTCAGGCTTGCAGCTGAATAGGGACAAAAGTAAAGTGTATTTCAACAAGACCTGTACGGAGAAGGAGGCGTTGGCTCAAAGGCTTCAGATTGAGATTGGCCAGTTACCGGTCAGGTATCTTGGGATCCCGTTGTCTATTACTTACGCAAGGGATACAGACTGCCAGGGACTCATACAATACGTCAAAGGCAGACTGGAAGGGTGGCAAGCTCAGCTTCTGTCCTTCGGGGGTAGACTCGAACTCGTCCGATCGGTGATTCTGGCGATAGTGAATTATTGGGTCCAAGCGATATATATCCCCGAGAAGACTATTAAGAACATAGAAAAGATGTGTGCCAACTTTGTATGGCGTGGAGGAATGCACCAGATAGCACGGGCTGAACTATGCAAAACTAAAGAAGAAGGCGGAGTCGGCATGCTCTCTTTGCAGGTACTATGCGAAGTGGCGATGACGAGGTTAGCATGGAAATTCCTGGAAGGAAAATACATGTGGGCAAGATGGATTAACAGTCGCTATTTGCGAGGTAATAACTTTTGGGTCCAAAGTATTGATAATAATTTCTCTGTAACCTTCAAACATATATTACGGGTGAGACCGTGGTTGAAGGAGAACTTAAGGAGGGTCATACACGATGGCTCAACCACGAGTATGTGGTTAGACCCCTGGTTCGGACAAGTTAGTCTGATCGACCGACTTGGATGGCCTTCATTTGAATTGATAGGCGGCAATAACCAAGTTAATGTGCTTATCAGCAACGGAGTATGGGATACTGAAGCTTGTACAGTTGGGAGGGGGTTTGCATCTGAGATTGAGCAGGTCCCTATTGACGCCGAGGCATAAGCTGACCGATGGGTATGGAAGAGTACCAATGAGGAGCCATTCAATGCCAGGAAGATATATGACTTGTTGCGTAATCATGAGTTACCGGTCCCATGGACGGAGGTGGTGTGGTTAAAACGAGCGGCTAATGTAACACCCAGTTTTCCAAAAGAGGGTAATTTTGAAATTTTGTAATTATAATTATTATTTAATAATATTTATTCATATTATGATTTTTAGTGATTTTTAATTATTTTTTAAACTATTTAAATTCATGACTTGTGATTTTTGGTGTTTTGCTAGTGAACAGTAGAGGCTGCCTACCCTAGAGCCTAGCCATGTGATTAGAATATTTTTGACATTTTAGGGTTATTTGGATTTATTATAATTTATTCGGATTTATGGGAATTTTTAGAAATTATTTTGGAATTGTTTGATTGAGGGTTGACTAGGTTGACTTTGACTAGCAATGACCTAGGTAGGCTAACCTAAAAGCTAACCCTAGTTGTGTTTGGACTTGGTTAGGTCATGTAACCCTAGTTAGACTAGATTTGACCCATGGTATGGTTATTTGACTTAAGTTAGATTTAAGTCATAAGCCATGACTTGTGATTAAAACTTAAATCAATAACTAGCCTGAAAGCCCACAGGCCCGCACCATGTAGCCAAACCCTAACCCTAATCATCCCATGGCAGCCAACCTAGGGTTCTACACCCTATTTAATGCCTCTTCTATTTGTTCTTGCCTCCTTTATTAAATTCTTCAAGTTTTGAAGAAAGAGGTTTGTCCATTCTTCCCCAACCCATAGATTATTCATTTTAATTCTTTTTCCACTCTAGTCTTTTGTATTAGTTCCTAATCCAGCTCTATTTTATGTCCATGGAGAGAAATCTCAGGTTTGGACCAATTTGGAGCACTTGGTCATCAAGAAGAACCACCCCCTTTTGAAACTTTTTCATGCAAATTGCACATATAGGTAACTTCCTATTCCTTCCATAGATTTTCGATTTCTTTGCCTGGATAGGAAGCCCTAGGTGTCCTCTCTCTGTTGGTATAGGCATTGTTAGGTTTCGTGTCCAATACATGTCCGTATCGGACACGTATCAGGCCATGTTGTAGGTGTTTGAGGAAATGCCCCAAAGGGCATTTCCATTGATTTTCTGAAATGTATTTGATTGGAAAAATAGGTTTTATGATTGCTTATAGATTTCCAGAGTCCTTATGGAGTTTTTGTATCATGTCGGGACAAGGGGGATACGAGTACACGCGGGTGCACACAAGCTCGCGAGCGCGGTTGGCTCTCCTGCTACCACGTGTCTCGTGTGCCCTGCACACAGCATGTGGACACGCCAAAATTGGCATGGACATGGGGGCAGTGTCTTCGCACACTCCCCCAAAGTTTTATGACACCTTATTTCATGTCGGACACGAAAACGAGGACGCACGGGTCGTACACTGAGACTGATTGCGCACAGAACACGTGTCTGATGCGTGTCTCGTACACGCGACACGCCTCACGTGGACACCTCGTTTTGACACGTTTTTAGTGGTGGCCCATGCAGGTCGAGTTTATGTAGTGGTATTCGAACTAGAGTATCGCTACAGCCTGCAGCAGGATTAGGATTATTTTTGGAGGTACTCAATCACATTAGAAAAAACTCTTAATCAGATTCCTCTTATCTAAATTTGCTGCTTATTGACTTTCCTTGAATATAAACTGTCCTCATTTGATTTTTGCTTTATTCTCAGAAATTGCTTTTTGTTTTGATCTGTCTTCATGATGGTTATGAAGACACGATCTTATCGTTTCGGTTCGGGGGATACTATCGAGAGGCTGGCCACCCCTCGTCTTGTTTATCAGGGCCTCGAGACCGCAGCTCTTGTTGTGTCGACTCAGGTTGGCATTTCTGTAACATTGGAGGTGCATCTCTATCTGTACATAGATTCTCTTCCGTCGTTTCTGATTTCTCTCAGCAGCGGTGATTCATACGGCATCAGCAGCAGACCAGGTGAAACTAGCAGGGCGAGCCATCATCAGAACAGTCAAGGATGCACAGACCATTGGAGATCTTGATGCAAGTTTCGTTCTTCTCAATTCTATTCCCAAAATTGTCTTTTATAACTACCTTGAAATCCGATTCCATCTGTTCCTTGCTGATTGATTAAGTTTGTCATGTTGTTCTTTTATTATGTTGTTTTCTTCAAAATCATATGGGCTAGGTCACCTAAATCATGGGATCTAGAATCTTTGATAGTCGTGTTAGTTGGCATAGTGAGGACACGTAGTCAGATTTTGGATGTATTTCTCGGGTATGGGAATTTAAGGTTTTTGCCGTCGCATGCGGAAATACGAAAATTTTAAATACCATGAACCTAGAGGTTCGTACCTTAGTCAAGGACTCTGTGATTATCGTAGCCTTGCTCACTAGCATGATGAAGACTCTGGACAATATGATTTTGGACAGACGCATATGATTAGCAGATTGTATCTTGAGAAGGTTTAAAACATCATACCCTTTTTATTGTTATAAATAACTTATGAGTAGGGATATTTAGTTGTAGAGCTTGTTCATAGGTAGTTCCTTCATAGTATATAGATATGGTGACTTGTAGAGTGTCTGTACCCTAGAGGTGATAGTTAGCTTTGGTGCTATAATAGTAACCCATTGTAGATAATTCCCTGTTATTATGATACCAACCAGTTACGTATAGGATGTTAGTATGCCATACAACCTTGATGATTATTTATTCTTTTCCCTTATCCTTCCAGTAAGGCACCCAGTGACCAGAGCCTGACCTTAAGTATAAGTTGTAGTTCACCTAAGACTAAGAGGTCTATATATATAGATGATATACTTGGGATATATGTGATGGGTTGTTGTTCTTGAGCATATATATATGTAGTATTTGGGATTGGTGTGCTTAGCTTGCAGATATTTAGTTATGGGTGACTTGATAGGATTTGGAAGGTTAAGAGCTAGCTTATTATAGAGTTTCTCTTTTGCTAAATTCTAGTTGCCAACACTTAGGTAGCTAGCATAGGTAAAATCCTAAGAAGTTGACCAGCTAATGACCAAGTACTAGGATATTGAGAAAATTGACTAGTGATTGACCCTTGTCTATGTGTGACCTAGAAGGGGTGCGATCATCTTAATTTCGAGGACAAAATTTTTATAAGGTGGGTAGGATTGTAACACCCAGTTTTCCAGAAGAGGGTAATTTTGAAATTTTGTAATTATAATTATTATTTAATGATATTTATTCATATTATAATTTTTAGTGATTTTTAATTATTTTTTAAACTATTTAAATTCATGACTTGTGATTTTTGGTGTTTTGCTAGTGAACAGTAGAGACTGCCTACCCTAGAGCCTAGCCATGTGATTAGGGTATTTTTGACATTTTTAGGGTTATTTGGATTTATTATAATTTATTTGAATTTATGGGAATTTTTAGAAATTATTTTGGAATTGTTTGATTGAGGGTTGACTAGGTTGACTTTGACTAGCAATGACCTAGGTAGGCTAACCTAGAAGCTAACCCTAGTTGTGTTTGGACTTGGTTAGGTCATCTAACCCTAGTTAGACTAGAGTTGACCCATGGTATGGTTATTTGACTTAAGTTAGATTTAAGTCATAAGCCATGACTTGTGATTAAAACTTAAATCAATAACTAGCCTTAAAGCCCATAGGCCCACACCATGTAGCCAAACCCTAACCCTAATAAGCCCATGGCATCCAACCTAGGGTTCCACACCCTATTTAATGCCTCTTCCATTTGTTCTTGCCTCCTTTATTAAATTCTCCAAGTTTTGAAGATAGAGGTTTGTCCATTCTTCCCCAACCCATAGATTATTCATTTTAATTCCTTTTCCACTCTAGACTTTTGCATTAGTTCCTAATCCAGCTCTATTTCATGTCCATGGAGAGAAATCTCAGGTTTGGACCAATTTGGAGCACTTGGCCATCAAGAAGAACCACCCCCTTTTGAAGCTTTTTCATGCAAATTGCACATATAGGTAACTTCCTGTTCTTTTCATAGATTTTCGATTTCTTTGCATGGATAGGAAGCCCTAGGTGTCCTCTCTCTGTTGGTATAGGCATTGTTAGGTTTCGTGTCCAATACTGTCCGTATCGGACACGTATCAGGCCATGTTGTAGGTGTTTGAGGAAATGCCCCAAAGGGCATTTTCATTGATTTTCTGAAATGTATTTGATTTGGAAAAATAGGTTTTATGATTGCTTATGGATTTCCAAAGTCCTTATAGAGTTTTTGTGTCGTGTCGGGATACGGGGGACACGAGTACACGCGGGTGCACACATGCGCGCGAGCGCGGTTGGCTCCCCTGCTACCACGTGTCTCGTGTGCCCTGCACACAGCACGTGGACACGCCAAAATTGGCATGGATACGGGGGCAGTGTCTTCGCACACTCCCCCAAAGTCTCACGACACCTCGTTTCGTGTCGGACACGAAAACGAGGACGCATGGGTCGTACACTGAGACTGATTGAGCACAGAACACGCGTCTGATGCGTATCTTGTACACGCGACATGCCATACGTGGACACCTCATGTTGACTCAATTGTGTAGCCCTAGTGTGGGCGTACACGTGTGCACGAGCACGTGTCTTAATTCGTGTCGTGTCGTGTCCACGAATACAGTGAACACGTGCACGATGATTACTGTCCTGTTGCACTGTCTGTGTTCGTATAGTATTTTAGACACGATTCGTGTCCAGTCTCCTGGACACGAAGACACCCCTGACACCTACAACTATGTGACATGATTTACCAACCACTAAAATCAATTATTAAGTTATTTTGAATTCAAATTTGTAAGTTTCCCTAATCTCTGATACATAGTGCATGTTCTGATTCCCTGTGTTCGATTCCATTTTTCTTAACTGTTTAAACTAATAATTAAATTCATGTTGATCACTTGAACATGTGTGTTAATTACAGTAGTTTGATTTTTACATATTGGATTAGTTTCTTGCACTAAGAATTAGATTTCGAGTAGGGAATGGACTGTCCAAATGACTGAAACCCCGTCCCTATTTTTTTTTAAAACCTGATTTTGATTCTTTTTAAACTAATTTGAATGTCACTTGCCATGTTTAATTTATTGTTAGTTCCCTGATTAGCTGATGACATTAGGTGAATGGATTTTGATTGGGTTTTGGTTGTAAATAAGAATTTGACACATATGTTGGTCGAATGGTATTGAACTGATTTCATTGCCACTGATGGTATGAACTGATTTCAGGATTTGATCCTCCACATTGTATATTGTTTAGTGAATTTGTTTAGGCCTTGTGGTTTGATAATTGGGTTGGAAAGTTCGACAGATACATGTCTTAAATCCTTGTTTTCTTATGTTTCCCTATTGAACTAGTCACATAATTCCTTAAACCAAATATTGAGTGGACCCTCATGCTTGTGTTGGTAATGTTAGCCACTGTCACAAGAAATCTGAGAATTAGTTTTCCCTTCTTTTTAAACTGAAATCGAGTGATCATTCAATATAAATTTCATGCTTGTATTAGTTGTGTACATGGTTGAATTTGAATGTGGGATGTTGTAAACTGAATTGGGATTCATTTCAGATTTGGTTAAGTCTTGATGTGGATCTTTTAAACTAAAATACCTTAACTGTTAACTGAGAATTCATTTCCTCATTACAAATCTGAGATTGATACTCTAATGTATCACCCACTGTTTTTTTGTAATGTTCCCATAATTTCATTCCTAAGTTTCCTAGCACTGTTCCCATATTTTCATTCCTAATGAACTGAAATTTAGTGATAGATATATGGGACTGTCAATCCATTTCATAACCCTCACTGTTATTTTCCAGATTTCACTATGGTCATTAACTGAATTTCCTTTTTGTATTCACTGTGTTGTACTTCACTGATTCCAGGATTGGTTAATTAGCACACCCTCATGTCTCACACACATGTATTCCCTTAATTCCCTTAAACACTCACTGATTTCAGAATTTCCCTCACACTCTCAAGCCTAACACACACAATGTATAAGCCACTGAATGTTTCCCTGTGAACTTCAACTGTCTATAAATTCTAGTTTTCTCTCAACACTCACACTCATACACACATAACACTGTACTCTACACATTCCTATCTGAGCTACACACACAGGGTTCCTCACATCAGTCACACACAGGAAACACATGTACATAACACATTGCCTTTACCTATCCTTCTATGTATGTGTGTATATACATATGTATATATAAATATGGGTGATACATATATTATCATGTATCCTATGTATTATAATATGTGTGTATTATATTAATTAGATATATGTGTTAATATATGTTTATGAAGAATGTGTTGGTATATAGGCATGATATTGCCTAGGGGTGTATGCCTATGGCTCATTGCTTGTGTGTGTGGTTTGAAGGCCAGTATGGGTGTGCAGTTGGCTTGTATAGCCTTGGGATTGATGTAGAGTGCTAGCCTAGGCTTGGTTAGGCCTAGTGAGACTTATTAGACTTATTTGACTTAGGAGTGGCCTAGTTGTCCTAGTTTGACCACTCTGGTTGACCAGAGTTGACCAAGTGTTGACTTTAGTCTAGTTTGACCTAGACAGCATGTAGATGCATTGTAGATCACTATTATCATCCCCTGTATATATCTTGACTTGTGTTGCTCTAAATAGGAGTCAGGTACCTCATCTCGGACGGTACATTTACTTCGGACATTCAGATACGAGGCGAGTACATTCTCTGATCATTTCATAACTTGCTTAGAATTATTTCCTGTACTAAATTACTTTACTTGATACTGTCACGTTGGTCACACGGATTAGTACTATATGGATCCCTTCTTGAGATGTTATCCCTTCAGGGAGCATCGGGTACTCTATGTTCTGTACGTTTTACTTACATGGCATATCATATGCTTCTTTGGTTCTTTGATCACTTGTGACATATACCCATATGATCACAGAGTCTTCTCTGAATCCTTATCCCATTTATTGGATCTATCAGAATCCCCATTTATGGGACTACTATATACCACCCTTCGGGGGCATATCACCCTTCGGAGGCTTATCACCCTTTGGGGGCATATCACCCTTCGGGGGCTTATCACCCTTTGGGGGCATATCACCCTTCGGGAGCTTATCACCTTTTGGGGGCATATCACCCTTCGGGGGCTTATCACCCTTTGGGGGCATATCACCCTTTGGGGGCTTACCACCCTTCGGGGGCTGTTACATAGAATCATAACATAACCTGGTTGGATCCTTGTGTATTAGTTGGGGGTACGGGGGAGTATAAATAGCCATGTGAACAATTCCAAAGTAGAATAGCCATGTACGCCTCTTTAGTATAGCCATGTACAAATCAAGTCATTTATATGTCGACTTTGTACTCTAAATCACTAGTCTCTGGTAGCTCTCTACTTATAGTAGATATTTTTATTATAGCTCTCTCTCTGTTTACATACCGTATTTCCTTCAGTATCTATATCTTACTTTACTGCAAGATTATAATTTCTAACCTGCTATGAACTTTTGAGATGTATTGTGCTCGCTCTCGTCCTGACTGGACATGTTGCAAATTTTACAGAGGATGATGAGGAACCCTGCACCCCTTACTTGGAGCTTGCCTAGATGACACTCGCAACCTGGACCCCTGGGAAGGTTCAGACAGCTGCTCAAGATGATACCTTGTATAGTGTAGATAGCTTAGACTGTCCTTTCTTTTCATGTTTAGCTGTTGTCTTATTTTCAGAGTTGTATATTTTAGAGATGTTGAGACTTTGTTATTTCTTTCTGTTTTACCTCAGTTGAGGATTTTTTATCTATTTCCATCATGCTACATTCTACCTTAGATTGTGATTGAGTTGTACCTCTGTGTTGGCCTCCTTATGGAGAGTATTCATATTATGTTAGTTATAGTTCATGACCTAGAACAGCGTTCTACCGCCGACACTGCGGCGTAGGCTGGGCGCTGTTATGTTCTCGTACCCTCACAGTGGGTGCGGGTCGTGACAACTAAGAAGATGAAGTTATGTCTATACAAAGCGATAAAAAACAGGCTTCTTACGAGGGATAGGCTCGTTCATTTCGGTGTTCAAGTGGGAAGCACGGAGTTTGTTTTATGCCGCCAGTGTAGCGAGACATGCGAGCATATATTCTACCAATGTGTCTTTTCTGACTGCATTTGAAAGTACCTTTGTGAAGAGATTGGTCTCAGATATGAACAAGGAGCGGGGTTATATGCCATAGTTGAGGGAATTATCCAGGTTAAGAATCAGGGACGAGAATTATACCACTACTAAAATAAGGCAAATTAGCGACGTCCAGATACGTCGCTAATTAAGGAAAATACGTCGCTAAACGTAATTAGCGACGACTTTAGCGACGAAAAATAAAGGTCGCAAAAAAGCTAGTCGCAGATGACAAATTCGTCGTCCTCCGTCGCTGTTTGCGACGTCACCCTAATGTCGCTGGGTCGTCGCAAAATTAGCGACGGAGGGCGACGAATTTGAACGTCGCCAACTTAGCGACGTAGTGCGACTACGTAGCGATGTTATTTCTTTTTATGTGATGACATGGCATGCCTGCCACGTCAGCAGTTTAGCGACGTACGTCGACCAAATTAGTGACATCAACTCTCTGCCACGTCAGCTACTGAGCGACGAATTGCGACGGATAGCGACGTGACGGCGCTAATTAGCGACGTCTGGATACGTCGCTAAACGTCGCAGAATGTCGCTATACGTCGCAGATATTATGAAATTTTTAAAAAAAATATGTTTGGTGTTTTTGTTATGCTGTGTGTCTGTGTTTACACAGACACACATTATCACAAAAATACCAAACATATTTTTTAAAAAATTGGACAGCACCTCTTTTGTATATCAGATCATCGCTTATAACCCAGCGTTGGTATATTTGTCATCCACGTCGCAGATATCACAAACATACATGTCCAAGTAAATATCATACATGTACTCAGTAAAAATACCAACAAAGTAAATATCACAAAGTAAATATCCAACAAACATACATGTCCACAATGGAGGGCAAATAAGAATGAAAATCAGTGTACAGAACGGTCAATAGGCCCATAGGGCCAATACATACAAAGATGATAAAAAAATCTACTGGATCACTGAGGACCCCTGCCGCACATCTGAGATAGCATGTACTCATACTGCTCCTGTGTGAGCTGTACCGTAGGGGCAGTAGGAGGCAGTACAATGTCTGGCGTCGGTGCCGTCGATGGACCGGGAGGACGTACCTGCTCCAGCTCTCGCAGTCGCTCACCATGCGCAACAAGGGTACTCACGATCCTCTGAGTACTCTCCTTAATCGTAGATTGTACCTAAGTGAGTGAGGCAGACATGGTCCTCTGTGATCCCTCCAGCTCGACCTGTCTACACTCTGTACACTGCGTAGACTCGGTGAGCATGTGCAAGTAGGAAGCTGTAGCCTGCTACAGACTCATCAGCTCATGTATACTGCGCTCGACCGCATCAAATCGTCCGGTGATCATCGGATCGTCGCTCTGCGGTATGGTGATCAGAAATCTGCTGCTGCAACTCACGACGCAGCTCGTCGATCTGATGACCAATATCCTGAGCTCGTGATGACGCCTACAAAGATGGAGACTGCGCACTGACAGAGGGGGCCCGGGATGACTTTGAAGCCAAATAGGCGCCGTAAGATCCCGTACCGTAGTACGTACCCTTCTGAAGACCACCAATGGCTGTCATCCAGAGGTCATCCTGCGATGGAGCTGTAGGCAGCTGGGAGGAAGTACCAGCCCCTCTTTCTGCTGGCGCACTAGCAGCAGCAGCCGCCTCCTCTTGTAGCCGAAGAAACTCGACCTAGAACAATGTTTGCCAACGTCTAAGTATTTGCTAAAGTCTATATTGATATCAATTTTCCTATTTTCTAAATTATAGGAAATTAATATAAAGAATAGAATGTACATATGCCTGCGTCGCTCTCTCGTCAATGAACTCCCCATCCCTCCGATGGGTGACCAGGAAGTCAGTCACCATGTTGGGGTCCTCACCCTTTTTTACCTGTTAAAATATATTGTCTATTATTAGTATTAAACACTCTATCCAACTATATATAAAATGACGTCTGTCATAGAAAACGTAACAGACGATGAAAATGCTTCGTCATCGGAATGGAGCCACCACACCACTTACTGGCGCTCGACCGCGCCGCCTTGGCCTTGTCAGACCGCTCCTGGTACCTGGCCTCGCCGAATCTAGCCTTCATCGTAGTCCACTGCTCTGACGTAATCCAACCGTGGATCGACTTTCCGGAGCGATCACGAGACTTCTGGTCGTGGATCGCATCACGGATGAGCTTGCCCGCGACGACAGAAAATTAGGCCTCGATCTTCGCCGCCCGGTGTGGTGGATAGAAATTGGTCCTCTACAAGAAGTAAAATATAAACGTTATATAATATACACAAATGATTATTAAAATTTAAAAATAAACAATTTTCTACCTTGAAGTGGGCAAACCAAAAGGCCTTCCTATCTGCGGGAGCATCTGAGTAGTTAATCCAAGGCCCATCGTAGTTCTGCCTCAAAAATAACCCCAGCTATCTTTGTACTGCATGAGGCCGATATCTATACAAAAATAAATTTCATGAATATATATGTACATATAATTATTTGAGAAATATATATTAACTAATTAACTTACTTCGTAGGCCCGTTCGTCCAAATCTCCATACGCGTCTCGTCCGGGGGAGCGCATGGAGGGTCGCTCTCACCTCCTGCCTGGACAGGATCAGTCTGATCGTCGTCCTCCATATGCTCGACGTCGGCTCTTCCCATGGAGCCGTCGGCAGGAGGAATGCTGGACGCGGGAGGAATGCTGGACACGGGATCAGGAATGCTGGACGACGAGGGAGTAGTCGCCAACCTGCTGGAACTGCCCTGTCCCGGTAATGGACCGGGAACAAAACGGTACACTGGCGTACTCGGAGATGAGGATGAGGGTAAGGAATCTGCATCCCCAGCCCGAGGCAGACGAGACCGCCTAATATAATATCCTTCGCATCGTCCTCCTGGTCTAGTCATACCTGATAATAACATATAACAATAAAACAAATATACATATTTATATGATAGACATCACAAATTTTTGAAAAATATCATAGTCATAGATAAAAGTATCAATAAAGTGTCACAGATTTATATGCCAAAAGTGTCAAATATGATGATAAAACAAACGTACAGATTTAATCCTCTTCTGAAAATTTATCTAGTTCGTTTAGCTCATCTTCTTCTCCTTCCTTCTCTACATCTTCACTTTCATCTGCATCTTCCTCTTCAGATAATTCTACTTCTTCTACACAATTAGATGTGTAATGAGAAACTTTCGTCGTGTTCACTTCTATAATATTTGTTACAAGAGGTAGTTTATCCTCTTGATAAGCTATATCGTCAACCTCAAACGTATTTCTAGCTTTGGTCTTGCATACTGCCTACCAGTCCGACCTTGTTGTTCCCCGTTTAGGATAATTTATGAAGTATACGAGCTGAGCCTGACTTGATAGGACAAATGGTTCATATGCTTGATATCGACGCCGATAGTTTATATCCGTGCTTGTCTACTTTCCAACCTTGACCTTCAATCGGATCGAATCAATCTGTAACTCCCTTTTCCAGAAATTCTAAAATATTTTTATTATTAATTTATTTTATTTAATTGGTGATTTTTTTAGACTGTACATAAAGGGTATATACACCATTATAGGTTTATTGCATTTGATTATTATCATTTATTATTAAGTTATTGAGATGAATAAGGCTCAAGAACAAAATTATCAAGGTAGTTTCAAGTTAAAGACTGGACTATATGAGGCCTCAAGGCAGTGAACAACATGTACCTCTAGAATGGACAATTAGATGGCTTCTAGCTGCAGTACAGAAATATCAGAGTGACATCTTCACAGTAGGTTGGATTTAAGAGTTTATGGTGGCCTATTCTGCAGATTTGGTTACTTGCTGTCCTCAAAAGGTTGATGAAGAGAAAGAGACAAATAAAGGAAGCTGGGTTACATAATAGCCAAAGAAGAGGATATTCATTTATTGGAAGATGTTTACCATGTATGGCATCTTATGCTGAACTAAAGATGTATATGGATTTGTGATGGACACAACTCAAGACTATGCGATTTGCTATCTAGTTCCTAAAGAAGTTAACACCCAAAATATCATGAAGTATCCATACAAAGGATCAATAGCAGCTACGATAATGAGATTAAATAAACTATAATAAAGCTGAAGATAAAACATCAAAAGCTTTATTCCACTTACAAAACGTAGATGGTATGGAGATGATTAGATGTTGTGACAGAAGCTGAAAATGGATCAAAGAATATTATATTCCTTTGTGCGCTAAAGGCCTGTATTAGTGTGATGCTCAATTTCCCCCATGCAACAGCCGGGTCTCATCCCAGCCCAAGTTAAATAAGCAGTAGCAAACCCAAAGCCAGGCCCCATACCCGAGAGCCCCATCGAGAGAGAGTTTTCTCTCATAAACAAGGAAAACCCTAAACCAAATCCTGGCGCACCCTCCCCAACTCTGGGCACCGCCGCACGCGGGGCCAATGGCCGGCCGAAGCCGTCGACAGATCCGCTCGCGGCCTAGAGCAGAGCAGCCGTAACAGTAGAGCGCTGCGGAAGAGACAACTTTGCGACGTGATTTCTCCCTCCTCGGTCAACGAAACGTCGAACCGTTTGCTCAGGTACGACCACAATATAACCAACTTCAATTCCCTTTACATATTTCGATTTGTTCTACGATATGTGCATCGTAAAACGAGCTCGAACTTTACCAAAAAACTGGTCTTGAACAGTTCACAGAGCAGTCCCAAACACCCAACTTCACGTCAAATTTTCCACCAATCTATCCTTCGAATCAGGAAACTTTCTGAACAGAAGTTAACCCAACATATAGGGCTTCGTAATCCTTTTTGTTGATTCGGAAATCACTGACTACGCATCGAGAAATCGAATCCCAAAGTTTTCCAAAAACCTATTTTAAAAACTAGAAAATTATTCCACACGACGTGCGTCCCGCCATTCCGGGCGACGTGGTCGCGAACCGAATGCATCGAAATCTGCGTAACGGCTTCGTGGTCATGTGGGCTTGGACGGAATTCAAATTGGTCGTGTGTACGCGACGAATTTGATGCGTATCCGTCGGAATCGCCCCGTATCGTGCACTTTACAAATTCTCCAATTACTTTGTACACATTTGTTAGATCGAGACGAAACTTGCGCCAACAAAACCATATCATTTTTTTGGTCCTGTATGCCAAGTTTGGTCCAATTCTGAGACAGTTGATAAAATTACCGTTTGGCGGGCCCCACGGTCCCACTCAAGGCGATTTTGTGCATGGCCCGCCAAAATCCAACTTTGGACATACGGTTGGGTTCGTATCGGAAAACTGGATCCGTAGATATATAGTTTGACGACTTTAGAGACCGTTGACTCTGGCACGCTTTTCGGTGCAAAGCGGGTCCAACGGCGGACACCGTTTTGACTCAAAATTACGGTTTTACCCCTGTATCCAGAATTGGACTTAAGGACAGACAATCCTAGCTAATTTGACTATTCTGAGAATATTGGTAATATTTATTTCAGCTTCCGGGGACTGTTGTACGGGTTTTAACTATTGTGGCACATTGAGTAGTTCAGACTGTCGGTTTCACCAGCAGAGGACCACAGGGGAGTACAGTTTATTGTCTGCATTTTGATATTGATTTTCACTATATTTTATTGATTGGCCATTGGTTATGTGATTATTTTCTATTATAAATTGTTGAGTCGGGAATGAGAAGTACCAACGATGTGTGATCTGACCTTAGACCGTGTAGACAGTGTAGACAGTAATTTATTTATTTCGTGTAGGCAGTATAGACAGTGATTTATTTATTTCTTGTAGACAGTGTAGACAGTGATTTATTTATTGTAAAGTAGACAGTGTAGACAATGATTATTACTGTATTTAAACTGTGTAGATCGTGATTATTATTTTGTAGACAATGTTTCTTTACTGCAATATTTTCTGTAGACCGTATAACTGTAGACCGTATAATTGTAGACCGTGTAACTGTAGACCGTGTAACTTTAGACCGTGTAGACCGTGTCGCATAATTGTCCCGAGAACGATCACATATCAAAGGTACTTCTAATAGTTGGGGAAAGTATTTTGTGTCTATTTATTGCTATTGGTTTTCCGTATTTACTGTTTATTTTCAAAACTCATGAATGATGTCTAACCTTTATTTTATAGTCATTTTCTTTATTTAAAATTGCATTCAGTGAATTGTGCTCGTTCCATTCCTGACTGAAAACCAATATTTTCAGGTTAGCCGTGGATTCACTTAGCTTAGGGAGTGATGGGAATACTTGCAGCAAGAAGCCTAGAGACTAGCTAGATAGTTAAGTTGTAGCCATTCTATAATTGTACAAGTTTTTATTTTGCAAATATAAATCTTGTAATCATTGTAAGTTAAATTAATTTTTGTGAATGAGCATTATTTTGTGATTTTGATCTCATGGCCGTGACAGCGTTCAACCACCGACACTGCGGCGTAGGCTGGCTTGGACACGTCTCGTATCCGTTTAAAAAAAATGGGTGCGGGTCGTGACAAGTTTTTGTGGTGACCCATGCAGGTCTGTTTTCGCAAATCTTGCGAACTCGTGATAGTACTTAAGTTAGTTGTACTATTGCGAGCCTGCGACTAGAACATGCTCATTCACGAACAAGGATAAATTTAATTTAAGTGAATGACTAGGACTAGGAGTCCCCTATACAAATTTACTGATGGGTAGTCTAGGCCATGGAATTTAGATAAGGAGTTATTAATTTTGATAGTTTGTCAGATCCCCATAGGTACACTATTACCTCTTGATTGGAAGATATGGTCAAATGTGGATAGATTATTCACTTAGAGAGGCAGAGCTTCCTGGAAGTGATGATCTCGCCTAGATAAATTATTCAATTCCTTCTCCTTGCCTCTTTAGATATCATCCTCATATCTTAGTCTGAATTGCCAATTTAGTTCCTAATTTGCCTAAGAATTATTATTTTTATAAAATTTCTGATTATGTTACCCATGTATTGTAACACCCAGTTTTCCAGATGAGGGTAATTTTAAAATTTTGTAATTATAATTATTAATTATTGATATTTGATTCACATTATGATTTTTATTGATTTTTAATATTGTTTAAACTATTTAAGAATTGGTTTAAGTCATGACTTGTGATTTTGATGTGCTGCTAGTAAAACCTGAGAGACTGCATGACCTAGAGCCTAACCATGTCATTATGATGACTTAATTATTATTTTTAGCCTAGGGATAAATTGGTCATTTTGACTTATTTGAATTATTTGGTAATTTGTTGAATTGGTGAATTCTAGTTTGACTTTGACTTGTTGAGACCTAGTGGACTAGCCTAGAACCTAACCCAAGCCATGATGACCCTAGTCTAACTTGAGTTAACCTATTTTAGTCATTAGATAATAGTTTTAGAATGAGGGGATGTGGTTTAGTGAATTTTAGTCATGGCTTGTGGTTTCATGAAATGACTTATGGCTTAACTATTTAATTGATCATGACTTAAGCCCATGGGCCATTTAGTGAACCCTAACCCTAATTATTGAACCTATGAACAGCCATATAGGTATCCCCACCCTATTTAAACACTTTTTCTTTAGGGCTTGCCTCTTTTTATCATTCCAACACTTGGAGAAAAGAGAGGTATTCTTCCCCCTTCCAAAAATTCCCATTTATTCATTTGATCTCATTTTTCATCCTAGACTTTTGCATTAGGTTCTAATTTTTGTATATTTAATATTTTTGGAGGTTAATCTCAGTTTTGGGCTCAATTGGAGCATTTGGCCATCAAGAGGAACACCCCCCATTTGGAGCTTTTCTTGCAATTTGCACCTATAGGTAAAACTCCTCAAATTGATTTAAAATTTGGTTTTCTTTGCATGTAGGGCTAGATCTAGGAGTCCCCTAGGTGTCCCTGAAATTTGGGTGAATTTCGTGTCCGTTTGGTGTCCGTATCGGACACGTGTCGTAGTGTATGTTAAGTGTTCGACGAAATGCCTGAACCGATTCGATTTGCAAATTTTTCAAATCTATTTGAGTAGAATCCTAGATCTATGGGTTGCTTATTGATTTCTGTATTTTTTTCCTTAGAGTCGTATTGTGTCCACACGAGGACACGAACACGCTGTCTGTGCACTGTGCACTGTATCCTGCATCACGGGGTCTATTTCTCCCGACACAGGACACGTGGACACCCCAAATTTTGCATGAGTGTTGGGGCAGTGACTGCCACCATGCTCCCAAAATTTGGGAGCATCACGTTTTGTGTGCGAGGAGAAATCCTCCCCGCACTGGTCGCACTGGCCGTACGCGCGGGCTGTGCACGCAAGCGTTTTGGCCACGGACACGGCTCTAAAGACGACATGACACGCACCTAAGACACGGTATAGGGCCATGGACACATAGCCCTATATGTGGCAAATACGTGGACGTGACCATGGCCTGTGTCGTGCAACATGTCGTGTCCTGGAGTGACACTCAAGCGTGCACGACGCTGTCTGTGCACAGTTTGGTGTCTGTGTACAAACAGTGTTGGACACGAATTGTGTCCAGTTTTGTGGACACTTAGATACTCCACAACATGTGCACACATGGATCTGCAATTACCAACCTCTAGTTTATCATATTAACTTGAGTTGATACTCGAAATTGGTTCTTCCCAAATCACTGATACCATGTGTTTAAATTCAAAAATTCTGAAATTGGTTTCCTTTTTAAACTGATTTTAAATGATGTTTTAAACCACTAAATTAGTTTCCACATGTGTATTAGTTCATGCTAGGATAGGTTTTCAAAGTTTGATTAACTTGTTATCACGAAAATGGAATTTGAGTATGAATATGGGCAATTCAATAAAAAACTGAATTCCCAGATTTTTACTCAATACTCATTCTGTTTTTTTTAAAAGTTTTTAACTGAATCTTAGTTTAATCCTCATGATTGGATTCATATACATGTGCATTTAGTCACTGCCAGTTGATTCCATGTTAGATTAGATTGTGTTGGGTTTTTGGATTGAAATTGGGTTTCATGTTGAGATAAGTGGTTGATTTATAGTGTTTCACTTTTACCTTTTAAACTAAAATATAGGTATAACCTGAGAACAATAGGGATGCCCATTCTCAGTTATCCCATGCTCATGTGTTCCTCTAGTTTAGGTCGATTGGATTAATTCCTAAGTGTTGATTGAGTTTATGCTTTGTGTTAAGGATTTGATTCGAAATATGTTGGGATTGAATGCATTGAATGTCTTGGACTTGGGTTCCTGAGATTATCAATTTCCTGGGACTATAGAACTGTCATATAGGATGTGCATTAATTCCTGAGAACAGCCCTACTTCACACACAATGTTATGGATTTGAAATTTGTTTGAATCATGAACTGTAATGCATTCACACACACCCTACACTCTTGTTTTCAAATTTTTCATAGACTCACACCCCTCCACACATGTTATACACACACACACAATCTGAAATGGACCCTCACTTCACTCTTGTATTCCCACACTCACATGTCTATGCTAGCACTTCACAGTTTCACCCACACATTCTTGCATTCACACATACCAATATCACACACTCTTGCACTCTTTTAACCTATACACACACAACATTCCCTTCACTTTTGGTTTACTGACAGCCCATATCCCACACTCCCATTGACACCTATACTTAGCTAACACTCTAATGTTTCTATACTACACACACCATACTCACATGCCACTTCCTGTTAAACTGTATACACAATATTACACACACACCAAACTGATTTTAGCACACACACACACTAAGTTTTCATTATCTATATGTTCCTGTATATTAAGTTGAGCTGTGTTAGTTTATAAGGAAGGATAGTAGGCCATAGTGCTAGGCTTGGGTAGGCTAAGGGTGAAGGTTAGGCTTAGCCATAGGCTATGGGGGTTGAGTTTCCCTATCACATATATTATAAGGATATATAGGGATAGTATATTATAAGTGTTGAGATGTAAGCATATACATTATAAGGTAGATATATCGATGTGGTATAGGGTAATACCTAGTTAGACTAGAAGGTTGACCAATAATGGACTTTTGGCTAAGTTTGACCCAATGGTTCATGTTGACTAGACTGTTGACCAAAAGTCAACATTAGTCTGGATGTGACCAATTGACCTAGTTTGACTAGGGTATTGACTTGGGTCGACCCAGAGTTAACCAAGTTTGACATGGACCTAGTTTGACCTAGATAGTTGACCAGGATTGACTTAGAGTTGACTTTAACCTAGATTTGACTTAGAAATATGTAGATTGCATCATAGACTTCATTTGTCTTATTTTAAATATATTATAACCTGTACTGTTCTATTTAGGACATTGTGACTCCGGTGCACACATCTGACATTACACTACTCTTTTCAGAGTATCAGGCGAGTACATTCTCTGATAGTTCTCTCATTTATTTGCCAGTTACTGTATTTCAGTTCTATTTAGTTTTATGTGATTCTCTGATACCACATGTATGGATATTTCTGGATTCATGTATGCGACACACTCACCATATTATCTGGCCTCTATCACTGGAATCACTGGAATCATTCCGGAATCTATTTCTGGAATCAACATATTTTGGCTGGACTCATCTCGATTCTCGTGTCAAATTCTGGATTCATTTGTATTACGGGGCGGAAAAATATTGAGTAAGACATGTAGACATACCCCAAATCTGGAATCTCCTAACTGGAATCTACTGGAAGCATAGCCATCTCTCGCCTGATCAGTGAGAGGTGTGCCTGTTACCCACAACCGTTTACATGTCGATCTCGGTATTTTAAAACACACTATTAGATTAGCTGGACTCACCTGGATTCTTGATGACTACCTAGAATCATCTGGTACTGGATTCATCTTGTATTAGATTCATCTCGTACTGGATTTATAGCAGTTTATACTTGTTTTACATTACTGCCTGGACTCATTATGTTACCTTAGTTCAGCTAGCTTTATTTACAGTCTTCATTGCCATCATTCTTCTCTTGTTTAGTTACTTACTTTCCTTGTATCTTACTGTTCCTCTATACCATCACCTATATATAAACTACTATATTCATCAATAAAACTGTCTATAACTGCTTTATAGTTTCCTGTCATTTACTTGGGTTTTCTTGATGAGTTGTACTCGTTCCTGTCCTGACTGGACCTGTTGAAAATTTTACAGATGACTGCCCTGAGGACACATGCCCTACATATTACTGTGGAGATGGTTTAGCTACCTATGGCCCTGACACTCAGGAGTGATTGGGAGATTATCTAGTTGTTGTTTAGCTTTTATGTTTAGAACTGGAGCTGTATGTAGTTGAGATTGTGTTTAAGATTGTGTTTGAGATTTGTAGTTGAGATTTTCTGAGTTTATATTATTAGTTGTCGGTTTTATCTCTGTTATTAGTCTTAGATTTTATCTTCTGTGATATCTTATCATTCTTAGACTGTGTTTGAGATTCATTATATCTATATTTGTCCTCCGTTCGAAGTTGAGATTTGACAAGTACATTATATAATTGCGTGAGTTGTTGATTAGATAGTAACCTAGGACAGCGTTCTACCGCCGACACTGCGACGTAGGCTGGACGTTGTTACGTGCTCGTACCTTCACAGTAGGTACGGGTCGTGACACGTTTTTAGTGGTGGCCCATGCAGGTCGAGAGTCACATTAGTGCGATATCGTGGTAGTACGGCGACTTAGTTGTACTGCCGTGAGCCTGCGATAGGATTGAGAGATAGGCTTTAACGGAGAGGCGCTCAATCACAGTTAGAAAAAATTCTGCTTCAATTCATGCCATCTACATATCTTACTGATTGTCTTCTTTGAAATAAACTGTCCTCCTTTGATTTTATCGATTCCTGCTCAGTATTGACTTCCTTTTTGATCTGTCTTCAGGATGGTGGAGACACGATCATATAGCTCTGGTATAGTAGACGCTGCAGAGGGGTCTTCCACCTCTCACCTTCAGCAGCCAGCTCCTGGTACCACAGCCCCAGTTATGCCAGCTGGGGTGGGTGTTTCAGCAGCTTTCGGAGGAGCACCTCCATCAGTTGGGAGGCAGAGTCCGGTGCTTCCCGAGATCCTTCCACTGCAGCAGCCTCCACCTGCGGGCATGGTAGATGCTGCTCATCTATTCTCTTTCATGGAGAGGATTCTGGCGTCTCACCAGCAGCAGCAGCAGCAGACTGCCGATTATCGTCAGGGGATTGACGAGGCCCACCAGCTGGTTCGTGCTACAGTAGAGATGGTGACTGCTCAGGGGGAGCAGCAGCAGCCTCGTCGGAAGGAGGAGGATATACAGGACTTCCAGAAGATGCACCCCAGAGAGTTTTTGGGCACAGAGGGCATTCATTATACAGACGACTGGATAGAGCATATCGAGGAGATATTCAGGCTGGCAGGGATACCAGATCGACTCCATATCGAGGTGGCAGGCAGTCAGATACAGGACTTAGCCCGTGCGTGGTACCAGACAGATCCCAGGATAGGAGTTGAGGGCCAGACTTGGGCCCAGTTCAAGGAACTGTTCAAGGTGCAGTTCTTTCCTGATGTGGCCTTGGGAGGCATAGAGGCACAGTTTGAGGGTCTGGTTCAGGGAACCCAGACAGTAGCTAAGTACGCTGGGGAGTTTTGTCGATTGGCCCGTTTCATAGATGACTTGACTGAGAAGACGAAGGCGAGGAAGTTCTGCCGAGGCTTGATTAGGGAGGTTCGGTCGCTGACTAAGAGCGACCGGAACGCTACCTTTGCAGAGATATTTTCTGGGGCTATGGCAGCGGAGGACGACCTAGGGTTGAAGTTAAAGAAGGGTCGTGACCTCCAGAGTGGTAGCAGCAGCGGAGGCCAGGCCAAGACGCCTCATGTTCAGATTCAGCAGACCCGGGCACCAGTGATGGTTCAACAGGTGCAGCATCAGCATCGGGGTCAGGACCCAAAGACGATCAGTTGTTCCTACTACAGGAAGTTGGGACACTCCAGGGTGCAGTGTAGGAAGAGGCTGAAGGTTTGCTATTCCTGTGGGTCTGAAGCCCACCAGAAGATAGACTGTCCCTTTGTACCTCCTTTTGAGGGAGCTAGGCCACCTGTAGCTCAGCACCAGAGGGGTGGAGCTTTTGCGATGACAGTCGAGGAGACCGACGCTGCAGGTGATGGGTTAGCAGGTTTGTCCTTCTCATTCTTCTTTCCCACTTTCCTGTGTAATTCTATTAGTACCTGCCAGGATATTGTTTTGATTACTAGATAGTGTAGCTACCCCGTTCGAGACTGTGAAATCATGACCAGTAGGATTGTGTTGATTCGACTTTGATTGATTGGGGGTTGACCTAGGAAGGGTGCGATCATTTTAATTTCGAGGACAAAGTTTTTCTAAGGTGGGTAGGATTGTAACACCCAGTTTTCCAGATGAGGGTAATCTTGAAATTTTGTAATTATAATTCTCAATTATTGATATTTGATTCACATTATAATTTTTAGTGATTTTTAATATTGTTTAAACTATTTAAGAATTGGTTTAAGTCATGACTTATGATTTTGATGTGCTGCTAGTGAAACCTGAGAGACTACATGACCTAGAGCCTAACCATGTCATTATGATGACTTAATTATTATTTTTAGCCTAGGGGTAAATTGGTCATTTTGACTTATTTGAATTATTTGGTGATTTGTTGAATTGGTGAATTCTAGTTTGACTTTGACTTGTTGAGACCTATTGGACTAGCCTAGAACCTAACCCTAGCCATGGTGACCCTAGTCTAACTTGAGTTAACCTATTTTAGTCATTAGAGAATAGTTTTAGAATGAGGGGATGTGGTATAGTAAATTTTAGTCATGGCTTGTGGTTTCATGAAATGACTTATGGCTTAACTATTTAATTGATCATGACTTAAGCCCATGGGCCATTTAGTGAACCCTAACCCTAATTATTGAACCTATGAACAGCCACATAGGTATCCCCACCCTATTTAAACACTTGTTCATTAGGGCTTGCGTCTTTTTATCATTCCAACACTTGGAGAAAAGAGAGGTATTCTTCCCCCTTCCAAAAAATCCCATTTATTCATTTGATCTCCTTTTTCATCCTAGTCTTTTGCATTAGGTTCTAATTTTTGTATATTTAATATTTCTGGAGGTTAATCTCAGTTTTGGGCTCAATTGGAGCATTTGGCCATCAAGAGGAACACCCCCATTTGGAGCTTTTCTTACAATTTGCACCTATAGGTAAAACTCCTCAAATTGATTTAAAATTCGGTTTTCTTTGCATGTAGGGCTAGATCTAGGAGTCCCCTAGGTGTCCCTGAAATTTGGGTAAATTTCGTGTCCGTTTGGTGTCCGTATCGGACACGTGTCGTAGTGTATGTTAAGTGTTCGACGAAATGTCCGAACCGATTCGATTTGCAAATTTTGCAAATCTATTTGAATAGAATCCTAGATCTATGGGTTGCTTATTGATTTCTGTGTTTTTTTCCTGATTTTAGAGTCGTGTCGGGTCCACACGAGGACACGAACACGCTGTCTGTGCACTGTGTCCTGCATCACGGGGTCTATTTCTTCCGACACAGGACACGTGGACACCCCAAATTTTGCATGAGTGTTGGGTCAGTGACTGCCACCATGCTCCCAAAATTTGGGAGCATTTCGTTTTGTGTGCGAGGAGAAATCCTCCCCGTACTGGTCGTACTAGCCGCGCACGCGGGCTGTGCACGCGAGCATTTTGGCCACTGACACGGCTCTAAAGCCGACACGACACGCACCTAGGACACGGTGCAGGGCCATGGACACGTAGCCCTATATGGGTAGATACGTGGACGTGACCATGGCCTGTGTCGTGCAACGTGTCGTGTCCTGGAGTGACACACACGCATACACGACGTTGTCTGTGCACAGTTTGGTGCCTGTGTACGAACAGTGTTGGACACGAATTGTGTCCAGTTTCGTGGACACTTAGACACTCCACAACATGTACACACATGGATCTGCAATTACCAACCTCTAGTTTATCATATTAACTTGAGTTGATACTCGAAATTGGTTTTTCCCAAATCACTGATACCATGTATTTAAATTCAAAAATTCTGAAATTGGTTTCCTTTTTAAACTGATTTTAAATGATGTTTTAAACCACTAAATTTGTTCCCACATGTGTATTAGTTCATGCTAGGATAGGTTTTCAAAGTTTGATTAACTTGTTATCACGAAAATGGAATTTGAGTATGAATATGGGCAATTCAATAAAAAACTGAATTCCCAGATTTTTACTCAATAGTCATTCTGTTTTTTTAAAAGTTTTTAACTGAATCTTAGTTTAATCCTCATGATTGGATTCATATACATGTGCATTTAGTCACTGCCAGTTGATTCCATGTTAGATTAGATTGTGTTGGGTTTTTGGATTGAAATTAGGTTTCATGTTGAGATAAGTGGTTGATTTATAGTGTTTCACTTTTACCTTTTAAACTGAAATATAGGTATAACCTGAGAATAGTAGGGATGCCCATTCTCAGTTATCCCATGCTCATGTGTTCCTCTAGTTTAGGTCGATTGGTTTAATTGCTAAGTGTTGATTGAGTTTATGCTTTGTGTTAAGGATTTGATTCGAAATATGTTGGGATTGAATGCATTGAATGTCTTGGACTTGGGTTCCTGAGATTGTCAATTTCCTGGGACTATAGAACTGTCATATAGGATGTGCATTAATTCCTGAGAACAGCCCTACTTCACACACAATGTTATGGATTTGAAATTTGTTTGAATCATGAACTGTAATGCATTCACACACACCCTACACTCTTGTTTTCAGATTTTTTATAGACTCACACCGCTCCACACATGTTATACACACACACACAATCTGAAATGGACCCTCACTTCACTCTTGTATTCCCACACTCACATGTCTATGCTAGCACTTCACAGTTTCACCCACACATTCTTGCATTCACACATGCCAATATCACACACTCTTGCACTCTTTTAACCTATACACACACAATATTCCCTTCACTTTTGGTTCACTGACAGCCCATATCCCACACTCCCATTGACACCTATACTTAGCTAACACTCTAATGTTTCTACACTACACACACTATGCTCACATGCCACTTCCTGTTAAACTGTACACACAATATTACACACACACCAAACTAATTTTAGCACACACACACATACTAAGTTTTCATTATCTATATGTTCCTGTATATTAAGTTGAGCTGTGTTAGTTTATAAGGAAGGATTGTAGGCCATAGTGTTAGGCTTGGGTAGGCTAAGGGTGAAGGTTAGGCTTAGCCATAGGCTATGGGGGTTGAGTTTCCCTATCACATATATTATAAGGATATATAGGGATAGTGTATTATAAGTGTTGAGATGTAAGCATATACATTATGAGGTAAATATATCGATGTGGTATAGGGTAATACCTAGATAGACTAGAAGGTTGACCAATAATGGACTTTTGGCTAAGTTTGACCCAATGGTTCATGTTGACTAGACTGTTGACCAAAAGTCAACATTAGTCTAGATGTGACCAATTGACCTAGTTTGACTAGAGTATTGACTTGGGTCGACCCAGAGTTGACCAAGTTTGACATAGACCTAGTTTGACCTAGATAGTTGACCAGGGTTGACTTAGAGTTGACTTTGACCTAGATTTGACTTAGAAACATGTAGTTTGCATTATAGACTTCATTTGTCTTATTTTAAACATATTATAACCTGTACTATTCTATTTAGGACATTGTGACTCCGGTGTAGACATCTGACATTACACTACTCTTTTCAGAGTATCAGGCGAGTACATTCTCTGATAGTTCTCTCATTTATTTGACAGTTACTGTATTTTAGTTCTATTTAGTTTTATGTGATTCTCTGATACCACACGTTTGGATATTTCTGGATTCATGTATGCGACACACTTACCATATTATCTGGCCTCTATTACTGGAATCACTGGAATCATTCCGGAATCTATTTCTGGAATTATCATATTTTGGCTGGACTCATCTTGATTCTCGTGTCGAATACTGGATTCATTTGTATTACGGGGCGGGGAAATATTGAGTAAGACATGTAGACATACCCCAAATCTAGAATCTTCCAACTGGAATCTACTGGAAGCATAGCCATCTCTTGCCTGATCTGTGAGAGGTGTGCCTGATTACCCACAGCCGTTTACATGTCGATCTCGGTATTTTAAAACACACTATTAGATTAGCTGGACTCACCTGGATTCTTGATCACTACCTAGAATCATCTGGTACTGGATTCATCTTGTATTAGATTCATCTCGTACTGGATTTATAGCAGTTTATACTTGTTTTACATTACTACCTGGACTCATTATGTTACCTTAGTTCAGCTAGCTTTATTTACAGTCTTCATTGCCATCATTCTTCTCTTGTTTAGTTACTTATTTTTCTTGTATCTTACTGTTCCTCTATACCATCACCTGTATATAAACTGCCATATTCATCAATAAAACTGTCTATAACTGCTTTATAGTTCCCTGTCATTTACTTGGGTTTTTTTGATAAGTTGTACTCGTTCCTGTCCTGACTGGACCTGTTGAAAATTTTACAGATGACTGCCCTGAGGACACATGCCATACATATTACTGTGGAGATGGTTTAGCTACCTATGGCCCCGACACTCAGGAGTGATTGGGAGATTATCTAGTTGTTGTTTAGCTTTTATGTTTAGAACTGGAGCTGTATGTAGTTGAGATTGTGTTTGAGATTGTGTTTGAGATTCGTAGTTGAAATTTTATGAGTTTATATTATTAGTTGTTGGTTTTATCTCTGTTATTAGTCTTAGATTTTATCTTCTGTAATATCTTATCGTTCTTAGACTGTGATTGAGATTCATTATATCTATACTTGACCTCCGTTCGGAGTTGAGATTTGACAAGTACATTATATAATTGCGTGAGTTGTTGATTAGATAGTAACCTAGGATAGCATTCTACCATCGACACTGCGGCGTAGGCTGGACGTTGTTACGTGATCGTACCCTCACGGTAGGTGCGGGTCGTGACATGTATGAACCTCGAGTTAGTTCGATTCAAGTTTTTCCTCAAAGGCTCGAGTACATATGAAATAGATACTAGGATATTTGTATTTCTATCTTCAGTTATTCCTCCCTGTTAAATCTTTTATGTTAAAGGGTTGTGAACGATAGACAAATACCTATGCTCTATTTCATAGTCAACATGTTTGAATCTCTAGAAGCTCATAAATTCTTACAGATATAGTTAAAGGAATGTTAGTTAACTCATAGTGGCTAGACAGCAGCGCACTGTCGTCAATTACCTGAGAGTGGAGAGTGTGGGTTCACTGCAGCCGGCAGCGCACTGGCAAGGCACAACCCATAGAATTGAAATCGTTTCGAAAAATCATAGTCTATGGAACATTGCGAAAACTATGTTCTCGTTGACTTCTTTAGATCTTAGATACCCTTGTGTCGATATAGGTAGAGTGTCTGATAGCCTATCACATTTTGAATCACGAAACCAAGGGTTTACCACAACCAGAGTATACGGGCATGGCGTAATCCGCGGTGAAATGACTTCAAACATGATTACAAGTTTGGGATACCATAGAGGATAGGACAGCGCCCTGTATGTTCTATAAGATCCGAAGCCAATAGTAGTGGAAGTTCTGTGAGATTGGGTAGCGTATCTCCCGACCTAGCATTCCGTGGTCCTTGTGATCTATTGACGAGGTAATTGTCTGACACTAATAGGTTTACCTAGAACATGGAATTTAGAATGTCCATAACCCATTAGTCAATCGAGTCCTTGTGGATAAGAAGATAGTAGGAAGACCGTATAAGCAAGAACACCGGGTAAGGTTTGATTCTCACGAAACTCGAACTACTTATGCCTTCTTTCAAAAATCTCGCATAATTGTATTCGACTATCTTAACAAACGCTGCTGTTACAGCTTGGTTTTGCAAGCTTACCCTTTTATCGAGCTTGATTCAAGACATATGTTTATTGGGGACGCCCGCTAACTTATTGTCTAATCAGAATCAGTGTATTATGATCTGATCAACCATGATGCATTTGGTTCGCTCTTCGTTTAATTACACTACGTGGATGGAGATATATAGGTATCTAGGATCTCATCCGCGACTGCTTGACAATTCCTCTTGAATTATACGTTCGCCTTTGAATCACGTGATTGTATTCAGTAACATCTTTCTTGAACTCTTTCTTGTTTTTGTCTTTCACTGATTTGGAAAGACAAAAGCTCGTAATTGGTAGAGAGATACCGCGTATCCCCAGGGCTATGGTAGTTGTATACACAAGGATAGTTATCGTCAGCCAGCCATGTAATTGAGTTACTCGTTCTCCTCTCGACCCTAAGCTGTTATCGGGACTTTCAAGCCATCTGAATTTGAGAATGATTAGGATTTTACCCTTAGTCGTAATGCCAACCCAGGAGACTATCTATTCTCAAGAAACGATTCATTGTGTCTCTAAATATTTTCTTGAATATTGCCTTTACTTTCAACCCTTATGCCTTGACTCAACCGTCCCTCGACCAAAGCCCACAGTTTAGACATGAGATGAATAGACAAGGCTAAGGACAATAATTTACCGTGACTATGGTAGGCACTCATCCCGAGATTGGTTTCCAACAAGTATTACCCTAGTCGCGTAAATGTTATTATTAAAGCCTAACTAGTATGGGAACCCCACAGTCACTAGCTTATCCAATACCATAGCTTAAATATCCTATCATATTATGACCTAACAGTTGTCAACAACAATATATGATCACTACAACTCTTGTGACAATAGTTTGGCAGGTTGACACCAATAGAGATTCACGACTCAGTTGATAGAATTCTCTTCATGCGATGTGCCTTAGAGTTGGTTACCCCGTCGATAACCCTTGTATACTATGGACGAGTAGATCATTCTATTTCATCAACCATGTGTCAATGTACACATTCGTTTTTCAATTATGGAGGAACGATCCTTGAATTGACTTATATCCACCGTATTCCGTGTGCCGTGCCTTATTCTTTATTAACAAGAGTCGAGGTACAATACCCGGACTTTTGGAATTCTTCTAGCCTCATTATTCCTAAAACCATATCCTAGCTTCTAAGGTGGGTAGACTGTAAGCCTCCTAAAATTTTTGGGATATACGAGGATTTTCGATTGATTAGAGTAACTTCCATAGGATGATGATTAGTGCCCCATGGACTCCCACTTTCTATTTAGATAATTTTGTGTTCCCGACCGTGTCATTAATATTCGGAGCACGAGACCATCTGTTGCCTTCCAATAGATTTCACATGCAAGATCTAGACGAGTTCACCTTCATCTAGGTATATCATGTCCCACTCAAACCCGTCCCCTTGTACTCTATTTTTATGGTACGACTTTCAGGTCAAAAGGACTAGCCATAACTCTTACCATAGTACCTACCTGGTATACTTCCCGAATACCATTAGAGCCTCAAACCTCGACTCAAACCGTTCGACCCAATATATGGTTGTGATCTACTCGAAGCCCACTATGCACATGTCACTAGTGTGCCATTCAATTGTGTCTTCTCGTGCTACTTAAACACAAAAGTCACGGAAGGCGCACCTTCAGGGCTTAGAGAACCTATTTAACCAATTCGACTGTCCAACTAGCTCAACCACTTGGGTTGAAACCTATTCTAGGTTACCCTAACCTAGTAGAAGTAGTTTATCATTGGGATCTTGTCCAGTCAATATAGATTGAAGTCGAAGGTTCATTCAACCGATGACTGATGTCCAATTTGGGGAACCTATTAATACCCATTCATGCATACCACCATAGTTGGACTATAAAACCGAACCTTCCGGAATAGGTCCCTATACCCTTTATGTTGTCTCCCCTTCTTAGAATGTGAAAGTCATTTGTAACCCTTATTCCATCTACCTGGAAGTTGCGATACGATCTTGCATTGCCTTTATAACCCTTGCTCGTGTGTATAAATAACCACGAGAAAGATCACAATCTTGACTCCTCAAATCCCATCCTATTATGGAACCTTGTTTAGATAAATTTCGAGAACGGAACTCCTGTATTGCACGGATGGCAAGCTCCTCTAAGAACGAATAGTTCCTTGATCTAGCAAGTGACTAGGCTAGAGTAGCCCACTCTAGCAAATAAGTCAATGGTTCGTAGACTTTCATCTTATCTGCATCATTGGATACCCTCTACCATTCTTGAAACTCATAATTGCCTTCGATTATTCATACTTATCTCCCTGTCCTTTCTATTTCAGAGCGACGTATGGTCATGCCTATTAGAATTTACCAATATTTTTTAGCTACCTGTGTAAGTTTGCTGCTGGTTAAACTTTGGATTGCTTGATAGATAGGAGAGGTTTACAGGTGCCATATAAAGTAGATATCTATGGGTAGAAATTTTATTTTAGCAATTAGTTGGAAGATTATAAAGTTTAGCGACATGAGAATTGAGGGAGTAGTGTGACCAAAGGTGGGTAGAAGTCCTCGGAGTTTCGAAATTGCAAAATAGCTAGGAGGATGTTATAATTTTTTTTTTGAGAAATTAATTTCGAGGAGATTAAGGTAATGGTAGATTTTCTTGTCGAATTTAAGAAAGTTATGAATTAAAATTTCGAGGACAAAATTATTTTAAGGTGGGTAGATTTGTAACTCCCCTTTCCGAAAATTCTGAAATATTTTTATTATTAATTCATTTTATTTAATTGGTGATTTTTTTAGACTGTACATAAAGGGTATATACACCATTATAGGTTTATTGCATTTGATTATTATCATTTATTATTAAGTTATTGAGATGAATAAGGTTCAAGAACAAAATTATCAAGGTAGTTTCAAGTTAAAGACTGGACTATATGAGGCCTCAAGGCAGTGAACAACATGTACCTCTAGAATGGACAATTAGATGGCTTCTAGCTGCAGTACAGAAATATCAGAGTGACATCTTTACAGTAGGTTGGATTTAAGAGTTTATGGTGGCCTACTCTGCAGATTTGGTTACTTGCTGTCCTCAAAAGGGTGATGAAGAGAAAGAGACAAATAAAGGAAACTGGGTTACATAATAGCCAAAGAAGAGGATAATCATTTATTGGAAGATGTTTACCATGCATGGCATCTTATGCTGAACTAAAGATGTATATGGATTTGTGATGGACACAACTCAAGACTATGCGATTTGCTATCTAGTTCCTAAAGAAGTTTAACACCCAAAATATCATGAAGTATCCATGCAAAGGATCACTAGTAGCTACGATAATAAGATTAAATAAACTATAATAAAGCTGAAGATAAAACATCAAAAGCTTTATTCCCCTTACAAAACGTAGATGGTATGGAGCTGATTAGATGTTGTGACAGAAGCTGAAAATGGATCAAACAATAATATATTCCTTTGTAGGCTAAAGGCCTGTATTAGTGTGATGCTTAATTTCCCCCATGCAACAGCAGGGTCTCATCCCAGCCCAAGTTAAATAAGCAGTAGCAAACCCAAAGCCAGGCCCCAAACCAGAGAGCCCCCGACTGCTACTAGGTGTATAATTGAATCGAGAGAGAGTTTTCTCTCATAAACAAGGAAAACCCAAAACCAAATCCTGGCGCACCCTCCCCAACCCTGGGCGCCGCCGCATGCGCGGCCAATGGCCGGCCGAAGCCGTCGATAGATTCGCGTGCGGCCTAGAGCAGAGCAGTCGCAACAGTAGAGCGCTGCGGGAGAGACAACTTTGCGACGTGATTTCTCCCTCCTCGGTCGACGAAACGTCGAACCGTTTGCTCAGGTACGACCACAATATAACCAACTTCAATTCCCTTTAGATATTTCTATTTGTTCTGCGATATATGCATCGTAAAACGAGCTCGAACTTTCCCAAAAAATTGGTCTTGAACAGTTCACAGAGCAGTCCCAAACACCCAACTTCACGTCGAATTTTCCACCAATCTGTCCTTCGAATCAGGAAACTTTCTAAAAAGAAGTTAAACCCAACATATAGGGCTTCGTAATCCGTTTTGTGGATTCGGAAATCACCGACTACACGTCGAGAAATCGAATCCCAAAGTTTCCCAAAAACCTATTTTAAAAATAAGAAAATTGTTCCACATGACGTGCATCCCGCCATTCCGGGCGACGTGGTCACAAACCGAATGCATCAAAAGCTGCGTAACGGCTTCGTGGTCGTGTGGGCTTTGACGGAATTCAAATTGGCCGCGTGTGCGCGACGAATTTGATGCGTATCCGTCGGAATCGCCCCGTATCGTGCACTTTGCAAATTCTCCAATTACTTTGTGCATGTTCGTCAGATCGAGACGAAACTTATGCCAACAGAACCGTATCGTTTTTCTGGTCCTGTGTCCCAAGTTTGGTCTAATTCTGAGACAGTTGATAAAATTACCGTTTTGTGGGCCCCACGGTCCCACTCAACGGACGATTTGTGCATGGCCCGCCGAAATCCAACTTTGGACATACGGTTGGGTTCGTATCGGAAAACTGGATCCGTAGATATGTAGTTTGACGACTTTAGAGACCGTTGACTCTGGCACGCTTTTTGGTGCAAAGCGGGTCCAACGGCGGATACCGTTTTGACCCAAAATTACCGTTTTGCCTCTGTGTCCAGAATTGGACTTAAGGACAGGCAATCCCAGCTAATTTGACTATTCTAAGAACA
Source organism: Iris pallida (assembly GCA_029216955.1). Lineage (NCBI taxonomy): Eukaryota > Viridiplantae > Streptophyta > Magnoliopsida > Asparagales > Iridaceae > Iris > Iris pallida. The sequence goes on along the minus strand of JANAVB010009198.1, from coordinate 16,307,992 downwards.
ATGGTAATGTTTATTTCAGCTTCCGGGGACTGTTGTACGGGTTTTAACTATTGTGGCACATTGAGTAGTTCAGACTGTCGGTTTTACCAGCAGAGGACCACAGGCGAGTACAGTTTATTGTCTGCCTTTTGAAATTGATTTTCACTATATTTCATTGATTGGCCATTGGTTATGTGATTATTTTCTAGTATAAATTGTTGAGTCGGGAATGAGAAGTACCAACGATGTGTGATCTGGCCTTAGACCGTGTAGACAGTGTAGACAATGATTTATTTATTTTATGTAGACAGTGTAGACAGTGATTTATTTATTTCTTGTAGATAGTGTAGACAGTGATTTATTTATTGTAAAGTAGACAGTGTAGACCGTGATTATTACTGCATTTAAACTGTGTCGATCGTGATTATTATTTTGTAGACAGTGTTTCTTTACTGCAATATTTTCTGTAGACCGTGTAACTGTAGACCGTGTAATTGTAGAGCGTGTTACTTTAGACCGTGTAGACCGTGTCGCATAATTTTCCCGAGATCGATCACATATCAAAGGTACTTCTAACAGTTGGAAAAAGTATTTTGTGTCTATTTATTGCTATTAGTTTTTCGTATTTACTGTTTATTTTCAAAACTCATGACTGATGTCTAACCTTTGTTTTATAGTCATTTTCTTTATTTGAAATTGCATTCAGTAAATTGTGCTCGTTCCATTCCTGACTAAAAACCAACATTTTCAGGTTAGCCGTGGATTCACATAGCTTGGGTAGTGACGGGAATACTTGCAGCCAGAAGCCTAGAGACTAGCTAGATAGTTGAGTTGTAGTCATTCTATAATTGTACATGTTTATATTTTGCAAATGTAAATCTTATGATCATTGTAAGTTAAATTAATTTTTGTGAATGAGCATTATTTTATGATTTTGATCTCATGGCCGTGACAGCGTTCTACCGTCGATACTGCGGCGTAGGCTGGCTTGGACACGTCTCGTAACCGTTTAAAAAAAAATGGGTACGGGTCGTGACACAATCACACCTGAATAACACAATCTTAGCAGGCTCTATTCCATAACTATATGTCAGCTCCACAATCTTCCATAGGATGCCATAGAAATCGTTGCCCGTATCAACATCTTTGTAGTTCGAAGATCTGATACACAAACAGCTATTTTTGGTGGAATTGAGATCCACAAAGTTGTCTCTGATCGGGCAAGTTGTTGACTTAAATCTAAACCCATTAACACAGTAGCTTGGCCATATTTTTGCAGCATAAATTGGTCCCTTGGCTAGCGTTCTAATAGACTCATTCTCAAGTCTTGCGTATGGACGATCGACCTAAATACCACGAAAAAATAAATTAAGCTCATTCTCAAGTGCATATACAGAAAGGTAATTACAGAGTTCTCAAGTCTTACATATGCACTCAACCATGATAGAAAATAATACCTCATTTCTTGTTCTAGTTCTTCTTCTGTTATGTGTGGCCTACCTGACCTCACATCATCATTAAATATGCTGAAAATAACATCGTTCAATTAATGTAATAGTATAATAATCAACACTATTAAAATAATGTAGACGTATTAATTACTTACCCCTCCAGCTTCTCTACTTTATCATCGTCGTAGTTGAGTAATACATACACCTGAGCAGCCCTTAGCTCATCATCGTTCAAATATCTCTTCTTCATTTTACCCGATGGCTTTTCTGGAGCATTGAATACCTTCAGTATTGTATCATTACATTTATGATCTCCGTCGTCGTTTTTGGAAGCTCTCGTTCTATTAGTTGCAACATGAGGCTTGAAATACATCGAACAAAAGTTTGTAATCTCCTCGGGAACATAGGCTTCACAAATAGAACCCTCAACTCGTGTCTTATTTTTCATCTTTCTTTTTAGGTGATTCAAATGTCGCTCGAACGGGTACATCCATCGATATTCGACGGGTCCACCAATAGGTGTCTCATAGGATAGATGAATCAGCAAATGCTCCATAGAATCGAAGAATCCAGGAGATAACACCCTCTCTAGGTTGCACAGTGTTACCGCAATGTTCTTCTCTTGCTTTTTTAGATGATCAACGAGCAATTTTTTAGAACAAAGATCCCTGAAGAATATGCTAAGCTCCGTCAATGGATCCCAAACTGCCTGCGGTAAGAATTCTCGAAATGTAATCGGAATTAACCTCTCCATGAATACGTGACAATCGTGGCTCTTTATACCTGTCAATTTATTTTCCTTCGGATCGACACATCTTCTCAGATTTAACACATATACATCTAGAAATTTTAGGCCCTGGATCCACCGACAAAGTCTCACTTTATCCTCCTTGTCCAGTGAGAAAATTGACTTCGGCAGAAACTGTTTTCCATTCTCCTCTATTAAATGCAACGCATGGCGTTTGCATATGTCTTCTAAGTCCAACTTGGCCTTAGGATTATCTTTTATTTTTTCATTTACGTCCATCACAATATTAATTATGTTATCAAACATATTCTTCTCAATATGCATGACATCAAGATTATGTCTGATCAGATTGGTACTCTAATATGACAGATCCCAGAATATGCTCCTATTTGTCCAGTTATGATCTCTACCAAATTCATCGCACTTGTACCCAGTGGTAGGATCTTCGATAGCACTTGGAAAATCTCTAACCTCCTCCCATATCGTGGCGCTACACCACTTTGGCGGTGGATCTCCCTTCTCTATAACGCCGATACGGAATGCATTCCTGTTCCTTCTGAACGGATGATCTTTTGGCAGAAATTGCCGATGACAATCAAAGAAGCACGGTTTTCCTCCGTGTTTCAAGCGGAAAGCCTTAGTACGGTCCATGCAATACGGACATGAGAGACGGCCATGAGTGCTCCATCCAGATAATATTCCATAGGCCGGAAAGTCGTTGATGGTCCACATAAGGGTTGCCTTCATCTGAAAATTCTGCTTCCTGGAAACATCGTACGTGTTAGCGCCTACTTTCCATAACTGATTCAACTCATCTATCAAAGGCTGTAAGTACACATCAATGTTCCTCTTAGGATTGTTCGGACCAGAAATTATAACGGTTAGAAACATGTACTGAGTCTTCATGCACATCCAAGGTGGTAGGTTATACAGAGTGACAATCACAGGCCAACACGAATACTAGGATCCCGAAAGACCAAAAGGAGTAAAACCGTCAGAAGATAGCCCAACCTGACATTACGCGGATCTGAAGCAAAATCAGGATACACTCGATCAAAGTGCTTCCACGCTTCTCCATCGGATGGCTGATCCAACACTCCTTCAATCTGTTCTTGCATGTGCCAACTCATATTTTCGGCCGTCTCTTTCAACATAAATAATCTTTGCAACCGCGCCGTTAAAGAAAAGTAGTGCATTGAATCGGTCGGCCTTCTTGCACCGCTAGACCTTCCTGTACTAGTTGTCTTATAGCGATCAGCACCACAAAATCTGCACACATCTGCATCCTTGTCGTCTTTGTAGTACAGCATGCACCCATTGCGACAAGAATCAATTTTTTCGTATCCCATCCAGAGCGATCTCACCATCCTCTTAGACCGATAGAAGTCTTTAGGTAACTTAGCACCCGCTGGCAAGATCTCTATAATCAACTCTAACACTCGGTTGTAGCATTCTTGCGACATGTTAAAATCTGACTTAATGCTCAACAGTCTTGTAACCACCTCCAACGGTGAATGATCCTCACAACTAGGATACAATAGAGTCCGTGCATTATCCAACAACTCCATGAACTTTGCAGCATCGACATTCGGTGTCTCTTCAGCTGCATTATGAACAAAACTAGACCCCGCAGCATCGAAAACTATATTCATGCACCCGTTGTCGTATGCATGATTATCGAAAACAAAATTAGGTCCCGCATGCATATACGGCTCAACATAAGGCTCCGGCTCTGTTGCTAAAGACACAAGTTCTCCGTGTGCGGTCCACTGATAGTAATTAGGCATGAAACCCCTCGAGTACAAATGATATGTCACTTCCACTTCTGGATAATATTTCACGTTATGATATTTCACACACGGATACTTAATTTTGGTGTCGTCCATGTACTGAGGGAACGCCTTAGCAAACTGCAGGAACTGCTCTACTCCCGCTATGTATTCATCCCGCACACCACACATATCATTAGGACAACGATTTTACATCCATGAATGATTAGCAAGTAGTAATTCATATCCATTTGGAAATAATTCTGCAAAGATGGACACACATTATCCAATAGGCACAAATTCGTATATTATGTCTTATTACGGGACACACATAAGTAGCGGACAGTTACTAATAACCATGCTATATCGTACATAAGTTCTTGTGCATCCAACGTGTACACATACGCTATTGATTCTTACTGATGCCAATCTCATTCAGACACACTAGATTCGTTTAGATATCGCCAGGGTCAAGTTGAAAATTGTCTTAACATCAATTTTCAAGACTTGAATATAATATCACCTACAACTGATATCTAAGACCCCATGACAAAGTCAAAGACCCCATGAATATAATGTCACCTACAACCGATATCTCATTCAGACACACTAGATTCGTTTCGATATTGCCAGACCATATATATATATAATTTCACCTACAACCGATATCTAAGACCCCGTGACAAAGTCAAAGACATTATTGACAAGACTTGAATATAATATCAACTAATTACAACCACAACTAGTACTAAATAAGTCTCATAGTATGATATAGAGGTAAATAAATAGTATACTAGATTGACTGACACTCGACTGAACACCCTCTGGACACATACTCAAGCCTATACTACACACTCACACACCACTCTACTATACTCACATAGACACACATAATTGTTACCTTATTATATATATATATATATATATATATATATATATATATATATATATATATATATACCTTAATATTACACACACTTACACACTCTCAAACACTACACAAACCTATAGTTAATGCATACACACACTAATATCTATATCCCCATATACATTTAGTATCACACACTAATCAATTACTCTCAACTCTACACACACACACACACACACACACACACACACACACACACATATATGTGTAGCTATATTTACCTTATAACTTAGTATCTTGAGATACCCAATCCTTACCTACACTTGGCAATTACAATAATTCTCTCTCTAATACTAGCTAATGATCTAACAATGTACTCCATCCCCGATCGAATTTAAATTTTTATCCCCATCCCCGCCACCGTTTAACAATGTACTCCCTGTCTCCGTCCCCGCAACCTGTCCCATTAACACTTTTGGGAGTAGATTTTTTGTCCCCGTCCCTGTTAATAATTTTTTTCTTTATAGTATAAACTATTTCATTCCAAAAAATTTTACAAGACAATGTTGATAAAACATTGATTTAATAAAAATTATATTTAGTACCAGATAGATCATGAACTCATACAAATGTGTTGCACATATAATTATAAGTAATCGGGGTCGGAGATTTACCGGGGCGGAGAGTACAATATCCTTACCCGGCCCCGAATATAATTGGGGATTTTGTTTAATCCCCGTTCCCGTCCCCTTCCCTGTTTCTATATCCCCATACCCGCCCCATCGGGGAAAAAAAGTTGGGTCCCCGTCGGGTTCGGAGGAAGTTACCATCCCTACTCAAACACACACAATAGCTGTGTGTGTGTCCGTGTGTGTGTGTGTGTGTGTCCGTGTGTGTGTGTGTGTGTGTGTGTGTGTGTGTGTGTGTGTGTGTCTGTGTGTGTGTGTCCGTGAGAGAGGAGAAGGATGAGGAGGAGGAGTTAGGTTAGGGTTTACCGGAGAGGAGGAGTAGCTCGGATTGGGGAGGAGGAGCTCGAGGAGGAGGAGCTCGACGGGGGGGGGAGGGGTGGTAGGGGTCGCCGGGGGGGGGAGGTGAGGGAGTCGCCGAGAGCTCGAGGAAAATTTATGAAATTTTCGAGTGAAGGGGAAAAAGGAAACAGTACTGTGCCCTAAGTAAAAAAGTTATCGACGTTAATAGTCGACGTCGCTAAACGTCGCAACCATTTTAATATATGGCGACATATTTTAATAATATGTCGCTGAACGTCGCTAGTCAGCGATGTTTTGCGATGTCTATAGAAGGGAGTCGCTATATTACATATTTAGCGACGGTATTTTATTCCGTCGCTAAACAACGTCGCTAATATAGCATATTTTAGTAGTGTACAACAAAGCTCGATTACGGCTTTTGTTGACAGTTTGGCATGTATGGCGCGAGAGGAACCGAAGGATTTTTGATGGAGAGTTTTACTCAATCACGAGTATTCACTACACCAAAACAAGTAATTTGTAACACTTTTTTTTTTCAATCAGTAACGATTATTACCGTGGTAATCTCGTAACGGTTACATCCGTTACAATAACTTAAAAAATGTTACTAAAATGCTAATTTATATTTTTATTATTTTTGTAACAGTATATTTCATTACAAAGTTAACCATGTTACTGAAGAATCACAGTATTACAAAAGTGAAAAAAAAACTATTCCCTCCTTATTTTCACCATTCCTTCTTCATTTCACTATTCCCTCCTCATATTTCACCATTCCCTCCTTTCTGTGCGATAACCCGACCGCCACTACCACCGTCTCCATCAACCGTATCTATTTCTCCTATACTCTCTCTCTCTCTCTCCCTCCTAGTACGGCTGGTGGTACCGTAATCGTCGGTTGGTGCGACCGCTTCGGTCTCTTCCACCCTGCCCCTCTCTATTATGCCTCCGCCCGCGACGTCTTTTGTATTTTCATGGCTGGTAGAATAATCCTCTTTCGCTAAAGATTCTTTCAAATCGAAATCATTTTTCTCTTCTTCATCTTCCTTTGTAACATCTACTGAAACCCTAACCCCCAAATCCCCAAGTTCAATACCATCGTGGCCGATATCGTCACCACAGATTCGTTGGAGCAAGAGATGTTAGGGAAGATGACATACCCACAGATCTCCGTTAGAGAATTGGTGCTGGTCGAGCTCCTACAATTCACCAGAGAGCAAAAAGAAATGGGGCTTGCAGTACACACAGTGGTTGCTCTCAGCCTCATCCCGTTCCTCCTCTCCCGGACCTTCAAGCTGCAGATCAACGTTGCCAGTTTGTTTGTTCTTTACTCAATTTAATCACATAGATTTAATTAGCTAGTATGTCATACTATTTGTGAAACGTTTTGATGAGTAGGATTCTACTCTCCTTTCCCCTTTGTTTTTGTTTTCTTCTGTTCGTTAATTTGATTTCTTTTATGTTTACCAATTGAAATTCTTCATCTGTAACCTCTCTAGCATTGCTTACATTTTTATTGATTATCTTATCAAATTCAAAGTTCAAATTTGTATTTCCAGGTACTACAATGGATAACATGAGAGGCATAAGTATGTACTCTGAATTGGCCTCCAGGCAATCATCGGAGTTCTATCTCAAAGAAAATAGCGCCTTCCTTGATGCCGTAAAGATTTTTGGAGATCAAGTAGCACGAGGCGATAAGCCGGTGAGCATGTACGACCTCGTGCATGGAGCAGGTGTAGATGCTGGATGTCTAGATGGGAACACAAGCCAATGAGTGCTTCTAATTTTGATTTTGTATGTATTTTCTACTTTACAGACTATTAAAAGATTAATTTATGCAAAATTAGAAATAGATTATTGTATCAGTCTATTGTTCTTCATTTATTTTGATGTCTCATCTTATTAATCATTAGTTACCTTCAGAAGCTGCTAGCTTGTCCTAGAAAATACCATGACATTTATGATAGTCTTGGTAATTAAGGAGAAGCTAGTAATTGTTCAATGGATAAATCATTCCTACCAAGATTGAATTACTTCAGGGCCTTCAAAACATGAGCTTGTTTATGGTTTTGTCTTTGACCATTTTTCATCTGCATTCTGCTTATGTAGTTCACGTTATGTTAGAGCTCCTAAATATGTAAACTATGTAGTAGTCTTGGTATACTTCAAATACTGTGGTTTTGTTGCTTTTTTGAATACTAGAGTTCATAGGCGTCTGATAGGTTCTCGTGGTCTTTCTTTCTTTGGTACCTTCTTCAGGAATCATACATTTAGATTTCCTACTCGCTTTGGTGCAGCATCACAATTTGTCTGTAACGTGGTTGGTTTTTCTTGTGTAGAAAAAAAGCTTCTGATAAATTTGTTCAAATATACTCCTTAAATAGGGTTCTTAGAAGATTGGCTATTTCTCTAGATAGCTTGGACATGCTTGATTTTTCACTTTCGCCTTTGTCCTTAACAAGTGCAGATGTCGTCAGGTAACCCATTTATATAATTTGACAATTAATTGACATGTCATGGGAGTATTTTGGTCTATCTGATTTAGAGAAGTGCACACATATCGGTGGTTCAGTTTCTGTCCATTCTCCATCTGTAGCAGTTGAAGAAGGTTTTGTTCGTAGCTTTAAAATTCTATTAAAGGCCACATACTGTTCTTTTGATTTGTTATTTCCGGAATTAATTTGGAAATACTTTGTTTCTTTTAATTGGTAAGAAATGTTAAATTGCATGTGCAAAAGATAGCAATTATTCTTAATCAATCTGCAAATATATGCAAATTTATGCATTCCTTATATATATATGTGTGTGTTGGGTATATATATATATATATATATATATATATATATATATATATATATATATGTGTGTGTGTGTGTGTGTGTGTGTGTGTGTGTGTGTGGCCGTAGCCCTTGGGAACGGTGGAGCACCCCGGCTCAGTGGCGCGGGTTCGAGCCCCCTTAGAGACATGCCTCTAAGCACCATTAAGAAGTGGACACACACACACACATACACACACACACACACACAATTGTCTATCGAGGTGTGTTTACAATTAACGTGTAAATTGCATGTTCTTATTGGAAACATGGCTTTATGCATCTACCACAGTTGGAAAGATTTTACAGCAACTAAAACATGTATGCTTGTATATTTACTTTTTTCACCATCCTTATAGTGAGAACTGTACGTTTTTTACTTTGTGCTTTATTTACAATATTTGAGTTACCAACTAGTGAATCAAGTAGCTTCATACAACCATATAGTTTTTGGGGGCAGAGAAGGCTCTTTTTAGGTTTCAAGTAGCTTCATATAACCACATAATTTTCCTTTTTCTTTTCAAAAGATCAATACAATATATATATTTAATCTTATCTCCTTTTATGAAGCATCTTACCTTCTCAGAAATGAACATCATTTGTACCTATGTAATGTAGATGCTAAAATGTGAACTTTCTCCAATGATGAACATCCATCACGATAAGGAAAAATGCCTTCTGGTCTCTTTTAAATATTTGATATAGTGTGATTGTCTTTTTAATATTTGATACGATTATCGTAAATGCCTACTTTTCCTCTTTCCTGTTGGCTTTATAGGGTTTTGAAAAGTCGAGGGAACACTCCAACATATTGTTTTATTTTCCACTCTACTTTCATTGGCCGAGCATCTACTGAAAAAAGGTTGATTAGCTTATTACCTTGCAAACTCGTGCTCCATTGCCTCTCGCATAGTTGTATTGACTATTTTCAGGTAGGCTTTTACTTTAAAAGTTGTAGTTTCAACGGTTGGTGCATCTTTCCTATACTTTTGACCTTCTTTTATTTCTTTCCCTCATAAATACCTTTTAAGATGTTTGGAATTTATTTTTCTAATGAAAAGGATTATGAATCATAATCGACTACTACTATTATTGGTGAAAAGCTACGCGAATAGGTTGAGGAGCGATTAGATTTCTATGACAAGGACGTTGCTCCTTGTAAGAATGTTGATGTAATGAAAGTAGCAATCAAGAGTGTAGTTAATGGTGGACCACAAGAGGAAGATGGTAATTCCAAACACTATAGTTTCTTCCTTTGCATTATATTTTTTCTCCTTCATTAATCAGAAATGAGTCATTTTACCATTTAAATGATTCATTATGTATAAGAAGGCAATACTTTGTCAGTTTAAGCTCGTCATTAAGATATACTCTTAAGCTCGCCACTTAAGCTTTGTCAGTTTAAGCTCTTCATTAAGGAAACAAATGGAAACTAACTCTTAATAAGTTCTTTATGGTATACTCTCGTCAAATTATCTGCTAGTTACACCTTTGTTCACCATCATGGAATGACTGTGATAAACTTACTGGTTGACTTTGTGGATTGAGTTTCAGCTATTGTACATTCTAGTAAAAAGTTTCTTAATAATGCACAACGCCAAAGCTTTAATTGAAACTATTAGCAAAAACTGAAGATAGCCTCAACTTTCTAAAAGTCGAAATAGGAATGATCAGGAGCATCTAGGTACGGAAGCAGAATTTATAAGTGGTAGGCAACGGCTTTAAGCCTTTGACATGGTCAAATTTGCAGAAAAGCTAAAGCAGGGTGTGCGTATGGAAGAGATTTAGTAGACTTGTCATTCAGCTGGAATTAGTGGGAGTCCAGTTTGCCTAGGAAGCTTGCTCTGTTTAGTGTTTACTCACCAGACACATAATTTCTCTTAAGTAGTAGTGTAAAGGAGAGAACTCTGTACTATAATAACCAACTGTATCCATGTGGATGCTAGAATCTTCATCATTCTTGGCAATATGAATTTTCCAGGGCCAAATTTATTATTTTTTAATCCAAAACTATCCAACTTCCTAATCCCAGAAGGCGTGGTTGAGAATTAAGTAATTTCTCGTTTAGGAGAGGATCTGAATCCCTGGGCAACAACATTGCTGGTTTTGGCAGCTGAACAGAATATTAGTGATAGGTGATGGAGAGGCTAAGTTCTCCTTGGTCCTATGTGAAATATTTACATATAAATTTGCTTAGATATTAGGGTAAGCATGAGTTACTGGTCCCCCGACCATGGACCTTAAACAACGTAAATTCTTTTTACTTGGGAACATGATATCAATAAATAATGGTTCCTTCACCCACGACATGTACTGATTCTATTATAACGACGTGGCCTTCATAAGCATCTATTACACAAGATTTCTACTGATTCTATATATTTTTTTATGTGAAGATTTTAGTACAATGCTTTTAGTTGATGAGTCTCAAGAGTGACCTATTTACTGAGTTATTTCATTGTTAGGCTTACCATGTTCCCTTGACATACTTGTGGAGGTGCTGTGATGCTAACTGATATTGTCTTTTGGTGTCTTCTGGTACCAACATCTGCTGATCATTTCAGTGTGAATTTGGTGGGTACATATACTCGCATTTCATTTATATTTGCTTAATGCTTATCTATTAGAAACTATGTATAAAATAGTAAAGAACGCATGATTTACTTTCTTTGTGATTTTTCTGATGTACATTGTGGATATTACAGATAGCGGCTTGCATGCATTCGCTCAATGCTGTGTTTCTTCTCCTTGATACTGCTCTCAATAACCTAGTAAGCATCATACCAAGGATCATATGAAGTCTTACTATCTAATATTCCTTTTGTGAACCTAAACTATGCTTTTATTTTAGCCCTTTCCTCTGTTCCGGATGATATACTTTGTTTTCTGGACCTTTATCTATGTGATTTTCCAGTGGGTTCTGCATGCTTGTGGTTTCACTTGGTGAGCATATTCTTACACTTTTCTCCAAGCAAATAAAATAAAATATTCTGTATTTTTAAATCCATAATTTGAAATGGTATAATCAATTATTGATCAAGAGGCATACGTCTTACTGTAAAATGTATTATTTGCTACTAGTGGTAATTCTGTGAAACCATGTGGCTGTGCGTTGGAGTCTAACGACTCTTGAGCTCTTTAGAACATAAATTGTAATTGACCATGGAGAAACAAACCGCATTATCATAGTGATATTACCTTATTTTGTCTAAACTTCTCCATCACAGTTGTGTTTGGCTTGCATGGAGCAAGAGAGAGACCCACAAAAGTTATTAACAGTTTTTATGTCTGTTAATCTGATATCAACTCTGTGCACTGATGCCAAATTCCTAGCCAAGCTAGAGTGCGAAAGAGGGGCCGTGAAACATAGAAGGCTAATTGACAGGTAGGTAGACTTACTTTTATGATTATGCAGTTTAAGCTCATGCAACCAAGGGGCATCCTCCAACTTTCCCTAGACCAGAGAAGAGTCTAGATCATTAGGTAAGATTATATGTATATTATAGGGAATTACATTCATCCCTAGGATACTAGTCAAATCAATAAGGAATTATATTTCCAGATATCTGTATTGGATGCTACTCAGCATATATTGCACACAAATGTAACTGTGTGACTATGGCCATTATGCATACTTTATATAATGAAAAACCCATCATCTTTAGATTCAGTTTTGATCCTAAAATATTGTTTGTTGCTTTCATTGTCATATATATGAACCTAATTAGCATTTCCCATATGTGGACTTTTGTAACTCTTCTAACATAAAAATTTTCACCTGCAACAATCTATTTCTTTTAGAATCATTTTTGCCACTACTTCACTGTAACCCGATGTCACAAAGACAGTAATTTTGTTGGATATCTTAGCATAGTGCCTGATATGCCTTCTATTTTGTGCATGTTTGTTCCTTAAAAGTTGGTACTAATTAGCTTTAAGAATGCTCCATTTAAGGATAAAATTGATTGATATCTCCCAAATTGGTAAATTTTAGTCCATGAATGACACAAAATTGGATATAAATGAGCCTTTTCACAACTTATGAGTGGAACCTCCTAGTCAATTGTGAAGAACAGATGGCAACTCTAGAGGGGGGTGAATAGAGTTATAGCAATAATAACCAATTAAAAATTCAACTCTTTCACGATCTAAAATTAATCAGAGTAAATGCGGAAAATAAATAAGGAGCAAGAGTGCATACGCAAACACAGCCGATTTTAACCTGGTTTCCCTCATGGAGGAATAGTCCAGGCCTGAGAACTCTAGCTCAGGATTAAATCCACTATTTGTGAAATAGTAGTTACACCCCGTGCCTTTACTTCAGAAGAGCACGTCAACTTCTTACAATGGATTGCAGTGGCGATGCTTGGAATTTTCCAAGCTACTTCTTGAACTCTTGCACAAGACTCCTAACTGAGAGATGCTGAGCACTCGAGACTTAGGAAACTTGTGGCTAGTAGATGAAAAGGGTATGGCTTATATTGAGCTTAAGAGAGAAGAGAAGAGAAGAGAAGATTGGATGAAAGAAAATGAGAGAATTCTTGGCCTATTTATAGGTTTTCAACATGCATAATTCGGCCAGAATTTTGGTAGGAATTTTCAAAAATTTGGCCGTTGGACAACTAGCAACCAGCCAACCCTAAAAATTAGGGTGCTGATTTTTAGGGGACAGAGTTTGGCCCGAACTTTGTCTCCAGAGCACAAAATTGGTCCAAGGGTCCAATGGACCAAGTTGGGATATGGAGCTTTATGGATTTAGGATAGGTTGTGGGTTGAGTCTCAAGAGCCCAGCATAACTCAGCTTACAATCATTCTAGACTCAATAAATAGAAAAGTACAGACGCGAAAACGACTTGTATTTGCACAACTGAGCTGTCGTCTGGCTTGAGCAGAATATAGTCGTCGTGTGTCGTATTGAATTATCACAAGTATTATTTAGTCAATGTTATCAATATTTGGTTGACTGCGACTTTGTGTCAACAATCTCCCCCATATTGATAATTGACAAAATAATATTTGTATATTCAATATCCATACCTGGACACATGTAACGACATAGCTCCCCCATAATAAGTGCCTAGCTTAAGAGTAGCCCCCCATAAACAATGCTGTAAATCTTTGTTGGTCTGTTAATAATATTCTTCCAAAAGCACATATAAACCAAACAAACAGAAACAGAATATACATAAGTTCCCCTTTTGGCATTTAGCAATATGAGATAGATAAATGATAACTGGCAAAACACACGTAAAGGAGAAGAAACTGCATATAAGATAAGATAATGACCAAGAGTCATAATGACATAGAAACTGATAATAGAACAACCAAAGTCTCAAAAGCACAATGCATAATAAGTCTACTACAAATCAAGTACATAAAAGTAACTAAAACAGAATGCAGAAAACATAATCTAAGATCTCCAGTAGCAGCCTCAAGTAGCAGTCCAACACCATCATCGAGCACAAGAGGGCCCGGCGTCATCCGATGGATCAGTAAAGGAGCGACGTGGGTCCACAAAAGCCGCATCCGGATCCATGTAGCGACGAACCCAAGGGTCATCAATACGAAAGCCCTCACGATCGGGATCTCGCTCCATAGGAATGGGCATGGAAGGATGACGAGACATGGAATACCGAATATCATGCAGCGAGTTGCTGATAGCACTCATCTGCAAGGTAGTCTGATAGTCCAGCTGAGTCCATCGATCGTCCTCCAAAGTGAAACGATCTCGAAGCATGGCCTGAAGTGACTCAAGAGTGGCCGGAAGAGGAGAAGGATCCTGTCCGAGAGGAGGGGCATCTGGCTCATCATCAGAATGCTCAGACACTACTGGTGAGCCGATGGCCGCCTGAAGCCTCCTTGCCTCAGAGAGAAAGGCAGGGGCAGGTAAGAATGGACACTCTTCAAGGGGTACATGGAACGCACGAAAGAGCATAGGAAGGTATAAGGCATAAACCAAAGATCTTGGTTTCTTCCTACAGTTGTTCATCCAATCCATCATTTTGCGTGGAAGGTTAAAGGGAACATGGAAGTGGAGATGGTACAATACTGAAATCTCAAAATAAGTGACTTCATCGGTAGAACCCACTTTGGGTAGAATGGTGTTGAAAATGATCCGATGAAGCTCATAGAAATAAGGATTGAGGAATTTTGTCAAGAGCTTACAAGGATGTGTGTTAGGGCTACACATGTCGTCCTTGAAGCTCTCTAGAGAAATTCCTTCGGGAAAGATAAAGGATCTAGCTTCAACAAGCTTTTCCCAAGAATTAGGCTCTTGAAGCTCAAGATATTCGGCAAATTCAAAATCATCAAATGAGATATTAATACCCGCAACACGTGAATAGATGCGAGTATCATCATGAGTCAAGTTGCAATAAAATATTTGAACGGTACTACGATAAATGACCGAATTAGAAGTAACGAGTTCGTCAAGGCAAAGGTCTTTAAAGAGTACATCATGTTGTGAGAATATGGTAAAGTTGATGGGGTGTCCCGCAAATACTGGACGTGTCCAAAAATTACTAAACCAATCATTTGAGGCGTCTAGTGATACAAAAATTCGGTCGTCGTAAGTGTTTGGATCATTGGGACGTGGAGGATTGAACAACGGATGGGTTTGTTGTTCAATAGCCAGTGCAACGGGTGGTGCAACGGGCAGCTCAACGGAAGGAGGAGCATTCGACGAGGACGCACCCTCGGTCCGAAGTCTCTTCCCACGGTTGAGCAATCGTAGAGCCATAACACAATAGATAGAAGATAATAAAGAAATTTGAGATATAGAGAAGTAAGGAATTATACCTCAAAATAGTGAAAGATTATGAAAGAGAATTGAAAACTAAGCCTCCTCCTTGAGTTTGGGGAAGAATGGTGCACTAGAAAGGAGAAAATAGGGTTAGGGTTTTGAGATTTTTGAGTTGGAGAAGTAGAAAAGGTGGTAAGAAGGAAAGAGAGGGAAGAGAAACCGAAATTAAGAGGAGGGTTTCTCTTGGTCGGGTTAATTAATGACCATCGGATCAACAATTGGATCAACGGTTGAGCCTGTTCCCGGTTCTGGAACAGGCAGGCCGAATTCGGTCCGAACTCTGGTAGGGGCAGAGTTCGGCCCGAATTCCGGATCCTGGGGACAGAACAGGAATCAGGCTGAGTTGAGTCAAAAATTGGTTAAGTAAAGATAAAAACCAATATACTGTATGAGTTTAAGTACAGAAAAGGATCCAATAAGTGAATAGATGAATAGCAGATAGTGAGTTCAAAGCAGTAATATGAAGTATGAAAAATTAGTATTTCAGCATGTGATAGATGAAAATGAACCGTATAATAAACAAGGAATTATATCGTAATTCAATATTTTGAAGCTGCCATGGGTTAGCTGCAGGGGCCGGATCCCAGCTAGCGGTAGTCCTGAGGACTAGTGCACCGTGTCGCTTAGGCTTTTACGCCTTGTTGTCAGAAGGGCCCTTTCGGCTTGTACCCATAGCACGTTAATCATGAGAGAATCATAATATATTCGATATTTATGCAGGTTTATTTTAATTTATAACAGCTTCATCTAAAATTCCAAGTTCACGACAAAGAAAATTGAAGCGCTCTTCGGATAATGGTTTGGTGAAGAAATCTGCTAACTGATGATCAGTGTCAATAAATTCTAAGTTAATCGTGCCATTTTGCTGATGATCACGCAAAAAGTGGTGTCGTATTTCAATGTGCTTCGTGCGTGAGTGACAAATGGGGTTCTTAGTCAAGTTTATAGCACTAGTGTTGTCACAAAAGATTGGAATATGCATGAAAGATAAATTATAGTCTTCAAGGGTTTGCTTCATCCACAGAATTTGTGCACAACAACGCCCAGCTCCGATGTATTCAGCTTCTGTTGTGGATAGTGCGACAGAATTCTGCTTCTTGCTAAACCAAGAAACTAAAGCTTTTCCTAATAAATGACACGTACCGCTCGTACTTTTACGGTCGACCTTGCATCCTGCGAAGACAGCATCAGAATAACCAATGAGGTCAAATGATGTTGACTTGGGATACCATAGGCCTACTGTAACCGTACCCTTAAGGTATCGAAAGATACGCTTAACTGCGGTCATGTGTGATTCCTTAGGATTTGCTTGATATCTAGTACACAGGCAAATGCTAAACATTATATCAGGGCGACTAGCAGTAAGATAGAGTAAACTGTCTATCATACCTCGATACTTACGTTGATCTACGGGTTTGCCACTATCATCTGGTTCAAGTTTGGTTGAAGTAGCCATAGGAGTGCTGATTGGTTTGACGTTGTCAAGGTCGAATTTTTTCAGCATGTCCTTTGTGTACTTCGACTGACAGATGAAGGTTCTATTTGACATTTGTTTGACTTGCAGCCCGAGAAAGTAGTTGAGTTCTCCAATCATGCTCATCTCAAACTCGGTCTGCATACACTTGGCAAAATCTTGACAAAGAGTTTCATCAGTAGACCCAAAAATAATATCATCTATATATATTTGTACTAAAAGAATAGTGTCTTTGAAAGATTTTATGAAAAGTGTAGTGTCAATTTTTTCTTTTGAAAAACCTTTCTCAAGCAAGAAATTGCTTAGCTGTTCATACCAAGCTCTAGGGGCTTGTTTGAGACCATATAGCGCTTTCTTTAGCTTGAACACGTGGTCAGGAAATTTGTGATTTTCAAAGCCAGGGGATTGTTTTACATAAACTTCCTCCTTAATAAAACCATTCAAGAAAGCACTTTTAACATCCATTTGAAATAATTTGAAATTTTGAAAATTTGCAAATGCACAAAGCATCTGAAGGGATTCTAATCTAGCAACAGGAGCATACGTCTCATCGTAGTCGATACCTTCCTCTTGGTTGTATCCTTGGGCTACTATACGAGCTTTGTTGCGTGTGACTGAACCATCTTCATTCACTTTGTTTCTAAAAACCTATTTAGTACCAATAATCGAGTAATTAGCCGGTCTAGGAACAAGTTCCCATACTTGGCTCCTCTCGAATTGGTTGAGTTCCTCTTGCATAGCAGAAATCCAAAATTCATCATTGAAAGCTTCTAAAATATTTTTAGGCTCAATTTGTGAAATAAAGGCAGTGCTAGCAATAGAGTCTCTTAATGATGATCTAGTAGTTACACCACGTGAAACCTCACCGATTATCAAATTTTCTAGATGTGATGGCTTGAAAGAGAATTTCTTAGGCAAGCTTTCCAGAGAATTTGTTTCGGTTGTGGTGTTCATTGGAGTAGACGTTGATGGCTCAACATCATCATCAAGAGTAGCTGCTGCACTGTTATCTTCATCAAAAGTCACATTGGTAGACTCTTCCATAATTAATGAGCGTTTGTTAAAAACTCTATATCCCTTACTCTTGGCAGCATAGCCAAGGAAAATACCATCGTCGGCTTTGGCATCAAATTTGCCTAAGTTGTCTTTGGTGTTAAGGATAAAACATCTACAGCCAAAAACTCTAAAATAAGAAACATTTGGGGTTCTTCCGAACCAAAGCTCGTAGGGTGTTTTCTTCGTAATAGGATGAATAAGCACCCTATTTAAAATATGGCATGTTGTACTGACAGCTTCAGCCCAAAAGTATTTCGGAAGTGAGAACTTGTTCAACATGACTCTAGCCATATCGCCAAGAGTCCTATTCTTCCGCTCCACAACACCATTTTGTTGGGGAGTTCTTGGACAAGAAAACTCATGATCAAAACCATTGGAATCATAAAACTTTTCAAAATCTGAATTTTCGAACTCGCCTCCATGATCACTTCGGATTCGAGTAATCATGTAGCCTTTTCCGTTTTGAACTTTCTTAACAAAAATCTTAAAAATTGAAATAGCATCACTTTTATGAGTAAGAAAGAAAACCCAAGTAAATCTTGAAAAGTCATCAACAATAACAAATGTATAGAGTTTTCCACCAAGACTGGCTACTCTACTAGGGCCAAATAAGTCCATATGGAGTAGTTGCAGGGGTCTAGTAGTGCTTACAGAGTTTATGGAATGAAAAGATGACTTGGTTGCCTTATTCAACTCACATTCGGCACATACAGTATCCTTTTTGAATGTGATGTCAGGCAAGCCTCTAACTAGC
The DNA here is from genome assembly GCA_029216955.1 of Iris pallida. NCBI lineage: Eukaryota > Viridiplantae > Streptophyta > Magnoliopsida > Asparagales > Iridaceae > Iris > Iris pallida. The sequence continues at coordinate 16,289,283 of JANAVB010009198.1, read as the reverse complement.
TTCTTGGTTGATAGCCTGGATATAGTATCCATATTGGCATGACCAAGACGTTGGTGCCATAGTAACCGTTCATCTTTATGAGCATATAGGCATCTACCTGCATTGTTAGTATCTATAGACAAATAGAAAATATAAATATTGTCCTCTCTTACCCCTTCAAAAGCAATGTCTCCTGTTGACCTATCATAAATAAGGCATTTATTTTGTCCAAAGTTAATGTCATAACCATGGTCAGCAAGATGACTGATGCTGAGCAAGTTATGTTTTAACTAGGTCACTAGGCAGACATCCTTTATTACGGGAGAGAGAGGATAACCAATAATACCATTACCTATAATATAACCTTTTAGGTTATTACCGAAGGATACATATCCTTCTCTCTTCATCGATAGTAATGCGAAAAGATGTGCATCTCCCGTCATATGCCGCGAGCATCCACTATCGAGAATCCACTTACTCTTAGTTGAGGAGGGAAGGTCCACCTACATCAAGAGTAGATGTGACCTTTGGTACCTAAGTTCTTGAGGGTCCTGAAGAGTTAGTTTTTGGAAACCATGCATATATCTTTCTATCTACTAATCTTCTAATTCTATATTGTGGTGAAATATGTCCATGTAAACCACAATAAGTACATGTAGCATTCCTATTTACATTAGGAGCTTGCTGATGATGTCTATAGGCAGAATAATGAGGAGAAGTGTGATGATATGTAGATTCAGCATGGTGATGATGACTATGTGGAGTGGCATGGTGATATTGTTTATATGGCATGGCATGATGATATTGTCTATATGTAGAGTGATGTTGATTGTGTCTTTGTGCAACATGGTGATGATTGTATCTATGTGTAGCATGATGTTTTTGTGATATATGATTATTATTTCTATGCGCATGTGGTTTGTGTCCTTTGTGAAAGTGTGTGTACATGTAAGCATGATTATGAGCAGCATGAGGATGACGTGGTTGACTAGTATGAGTGATGTCATGCTTTGTGTGTGTCTCATGTGATTGGGTTTGAGGTTGAGCAACCTGTTTTCCTAATTTAGTCTCTAGTTTCTTAGAGACAGCTTGCAATTCAGTAATCTTAGCATTCAAACCATGCATCTTAGTAATAGTAATCTTGTGTCTGCTCTTTTCTTCTGTAAGCTCCGTATTGAGTGTTGTGATTTCTTGTGTTTGTTGCTCAATACGTGCCTCGGCATCATGTAAGCTTATTTTAAGCTCAGATACCTCATCAGTGACATCCGTGGGTGTAGTGTCTCTAATATTATCAAGTAATAGAGAAAGTCTTTGTATTTCGACTTCATGACTTTTGATTTTGTCCTTGGCTTGTTTGTATTTACCAATAACCTTTTTATGATCACTAAGTAAATCGGTGAAAGCATCGCCAAGTTCATCAAAAGTGAAGTCGTCAAGAGTTTCGTTTGATACCTTGTCGGACGTCGCCATTAGACACACATTAGCCGTATCTTGAGGAGAGTTCTTTTCTTCCTCGGAGTCACTAGCTTCGCTTTTATGCCAAATACTTGTATTGGCATATTTCTTTGAGGAGGTCTTCTTGTGTGGCTTTTCATAGCGGTTGCTCTTCTTTAAGAATGGACGGTCTTTTCGGACGTGTCCCGTCTTCTTGCAACCGTAGTAAGTTGGCTCTTCTTCTTCATCTTCTTGTGGTTCCTTCTTTCTTCGATTGAAGCGAAGGAATCTCTTGAAGTTGCGAACCATGAGGGCTTGATCGTCATCTTCTGAGTTGTCGTCATCCGTCTCTTCGGGTTCAACCCTCCGTCGGTGAGCTTTGAGTGCGATCTCCTTAGCCTTAGGAGCAGGCTCTTCGAAGTCCTTGAGGTCAAGCTCATGAGTCATTAGCTTTTCCATCAAGGTCTCCATAGACATGGTTGTGAGATCATTTTCTTCTATGATGGCTATCACCTTAGGGTTCCAAACTTTTGGTAGCCCCCTAAGTAGCTTGCGAATCTTCTCGTGATTTGAATATTGCTTCCCAAGCGAAGACAGGGGGTTGATGATGTCGAGGAATCTTGTGAACATTTGCGTGATCGTCTCGTTTGGCTTCATCTTGAAAGCCTCGTATTCTTGAGTGAGACGGCTTATCTTTGATTCCTTGACTTGGGTGGTTCCTTCATGCGTCACTTCTAGAAGCTTCCATACTTCGTGGGATGTGGTGCATGTAGATACCCTGTTGAACTCATTCCTGTCTATAGTACAGAACAAAGCATTAATAGCTCTCGCGTCTAGACTTGCCTGTTTCTTCTCCTCGTCAGAATATTTGTCATGTGATTTCTCAACGAGATCGCCATTGACAACTATTCTGGCGGGCTTTTTGTAACCGTCAGTAACGATAGTCCACAGGTCAAAGTCTAGCGACTTGAGATAAAAACTCATCCTTGTTTTTCAATACGTGTAGTTAGTTCCATCAAATAGGGAAGGCCTATGAGTGGACTGTCCTTCACCGTGATTGAAAATCAAGGATTGTATGGTTGCCATGGATCAACTCTTGGATGTAAGTC